>AWOL01S0127430.1:0-10496 GCA_000715115.1 Nicotiana otophora | reverse complement strand
CACATCACCTTCATCATCCCTCACACAAAAGCCTAGGGAGCTAGGTCCAGGGTTGCCCTTTGAGGCTCCATCAGTATTACATTTATACCAACCATGAAAAGGAAGCTTCCATGTTACTCTTATAGTGATCAATATAGGTTTATATCCTTTAAAGTATTGAATCATGTCTGGCCATAACAATGGAATATTAGGCATCCAAGCATACCTCACCCTTGCCAGTTGATGCAATGTCCTATTTATCTCATGAATCACACTATTTGTGGACACTGAACCCCCATGTTTACCTGCGTTTCTTCTCTTCCAAAGCTCCCAAGTGATGATAGATGGTACTGCTTGAAACAATGGCTTTAATTTTGGACAACACTGAGCATACCACCAATTCCTAATAACATGCTTCAATTGAATCAATGGCACAGTAATTCCAGCAGCCCCCATGAACAAGTTCCATACCTTAGAAGCAGTAGGACTTGTGACAAATATATGCTGAATGGATTCTTGTTGGGGCTTCTAACAACACCAACACCTAGACATCACCATTTGCCCTTGCCTCCTCCACATGTCATCAGTGTCTATTTTCTTCCTCCACAATCTCCACAAGAAGAAGGATATCTTGAATGGAAAACCTTTAATCCACATTAACTTGAATTCTTGATTAGGATCAGTCCTATGCCTTAATATTTGCCAAGCACTGCTAACACTGAACTTGCCTGAAGGAGTTGGCATCCACTATGGCCTATCCCAATATCCCTCACTGCCTTCATGATGCACATTTAGCCTTATATGTTCTGCAATTTCCTCAATGGAAGTTTGATCCCTTTTCATTTAAGTTTCTGATATGAAATTTATTCTTCCGAACTAATCCCGAAACACCTGAAACATTATACCCAACAATTTGCACACGTCATAATACATCATTCGAAGCTATTCAATACTTCAGATAGTTGAAGGAGCGTAAATGTTCAAAATGACAAGTCGGGTTGTTACAAATGGGATGAGGTCCAGAATGTCATTCTTGTTGACAATGATCGTGAGGCTACTACTACTGAAAGGGTAACTAATTTAGAAGCAGCCTTGAATTATATGGCCGATGAGCTTGCTATTACGAGGGATAGACATGCCCGATTGGAGGAGAAGTATAAGAAAACTATCGAGCACAATAGGCTCTATAATTTAACTGTCCATGATCTCGATGTTAGTCTCCGATCTGTTAGGTCTACACGGGACAATCTTTCTGCCGAGATCACTCAACGCAAAGAAGAACTCAGGCACCGCGCGGCTTCCCTCGTTGTTGAAACACCTTACGCCATGTACAGCATGAGGAGAAAAACCTTGGAAGGATCTAAAACTGGCGTTATTGATATTTATACCGAAATTGCTAAGGCGTGCGAGCTTGAGTTGGCTGTAAAGAAAGGACTCCCAGCGCGGTGTGATGCTTCAGGCTCTTCTGATTTTGTTTATGAGATTTCAGACACTGAAGAGGAATCGTAAGGTGATGATGCCGAAGATCAAGCTGGAGAAGAAGTTGACCATCGGTTGAACCGTCTACTGCTCCCGGGGATATAGATACTTCTCTTCCTCCTGATTACGGTGATGCTGTAGCTTAGATTTTTCTTTCCCTGTTTTGTATTTATTTTGGCACATTCTTGTAAATGAAGACATATTTTTGCTCGAATGTTTGATCAAGTCTTACTTTTTCTTGAATATCTATGCATATTTTTCTGTGTGTGGTCTCGGATGCATTTTATTCGATGCACTTCTGTCTCCGAGAATTATCCCTTTTACATAAGGTTTTCAATAAGTATTTGTGTAAGTTTGGTTTTTGCGTCTTTTTCATATGCGGCTTCAGGTGTATTTTTCCTCGATAGCTTTTTTTGGTTCCGAGTATATATTCTTCTGGAACCAACCCTTTAACGGGAGGGTTTTTATAAGAGAGGGGCCTCTTATATTTACGGTGCTCTTGAAGAGGACGTCTCTTGTTCATTACAACACTAACATTTAAAGTAATTGTTTAACTTTCAAATGACAAAATTAGCTCATCGTTCAAACAAGAAACAAGATAAAAGAAAAAAGATTTCATTTCATTCCTCATGTTTTAATAGTTTACATAGGCATTTTTCTATGTAGAAAAGAAGTTGCCATGACTTGTGGCTATCTTGTACAACTTGTTTATACGGGGCTGTCTGTGCAGTCCCCGGTCCCGATGATACGTGGTATTCAGTGTTGCTTTGCCGTATTTTCATTCTCGGTTGACGTGGAATTTAGTGTTGCCTTGCCGGATTTTCATTCCCGGTTGACGTGGCATTCAGTATTGCCTTGCCGGATTTTCTTTCCCGATTGACGTGGCATTCAGTGTTGCCTTGCCGGATTTTTGTTCTTGGTTGATGTGGCATTCAATGTTGCCTTGTAATTATATCATTATCCCCTTAGTGTTCTAATGCGAAGAGTGCGAGTTGCAACACTGCAAATCTTGCATCTTCGAAGGTTCCACCAATGAATTGCTACATAACCCTTCGCTCGGTAACATATTTTGCTTTCCCTTAGGAATTCATGTTGTCGAGCGAAAGAATACCTAACAATCCTCTAGTGGTTTGTACTCATGAATGGTTGGGTAACCTTTGTTCGGTAGCAAACTTATCTTCCCGGTGGGAATCTGCAATTGATTCAAAGATTATGTGACAATCCCCGAGTGGAGACTTGCTTATTTGCCTTGTCATCAAAGGTCTTATTACTGCTGGTTTTGTAGTATGCTTGTCGTTCCTACCTCGTTGAAAACCTTGACTAAAAAATCCAATTGGGATAAAAACAGAACGAAGGGTAAAAGAGTGTAGCACATACTTTTCGTTTGACTGTTGTTTGTCAGTAGTAATATTTTTTGAGATGAGCCACGTTCCAGTTTCTGGGCAGCTTGTCTCCGTTGCGGTTTTTCAACTCGTATGACCCTTTACCAGTGATGGATGAAACCTGGTAAGGGCCTTCCCATGTCGGGCCTAACTTGCATGTGTTGAGTTCCCAGGTGTTTTGAGTCACCTTCCTCAAGACTAGGTCTACCACTTTGAAATAACGGAGGTTAGTTCTTTGATTATAATATCGCTCCATTCTCTGCTTTTGAGCCGCCAGTCTAACATGCACTAATTCCCTGCATTCCTCGAGCAGTTCCAAGTTTCGTTGTTAGATTCTTCGTCCGCCTGGAAAAACCTTAGGGTTGGATCCCCTAGTTGCACCGGTATCAAAGCTTCGGCGCCGTACACAAGGGAAAAAGGGGTTTCTCCTCTGCTCGATTTGGCTGTTGTTCGGTAAGCTCATAGTACCCCAGGTAATTCTTCGGGACAATGGCCTTTTGTTGCTTCTAACCTTTTCTTTAGGTTTTGCACAATTGTTTTGTTTGTTGCCGTTTGCGCTTGAATAGTAGGGTGAAGAGGTAATCCTTTTTATCTTCAAATCTTCAAGGAATTTTGTAATTTTTTAGACGATAAACTGTGGCTTGTTGTTGCATGCGATCTCTTTCAGGATTCCGAACCTGCAAATTATATTTTTCCACAGGAAGTCGACCACTTCACGTTCTCTGATCTTTTGATAAGGAACCTTACCTTTCCGGGAGTTGGTGGTAGTGGTCCGACGATGTTCATCCCCTATTCATGAACGGCCACGGGGATAGAACTAAATGCAGGGGTTCCGCCAGTTGATGTACTAGTAGTGCGTAGCGTTGGCACTTATCACATTTTCGTACAAAGTTTTGGGCATCTTGTTCCATACGGGGCCAGTAATACCCTGCTCGGACTAACTTCAGCACCAGAGAATCCGCACTCGAGTGGTTTCCGCATATCCCTTCATGGACTTCTCTCATGACATAGTTGGCTTCTGATGCTCCTAAGCACCGGGCCAATGGGCCTTGGAAGGATTTTCTGTACAATTGGCCTTTCCTAAAGCTATACTGCACAGCTTTGGCATGCACTGTTCTTAACGCCTTGGGGTCCTCGGGCAACTTTTTGTGCTCGAGATAATCGATTATTTCATTTTTCCAGTCCCAGACAAGACTAGTCAAATTTACCTCGTAGTAACCATCTATGACCAAGGTTGAGTTCATCAGTTGTACTACTACCTGGTTCTGGTCCTCGGATCTCTGTTGGTGAGCCCACATTTGCTAACATATCTGCTTCTGCGTTATCTTCCCTTAGGATGTGAGTAATTGACCACTCTCGGAATTGTGACAATAAAGCCTGAACCTTTACTACGTATTATTGCATACGCTCATCTTTGGTGTCAACAATTCCGCAGACCTGATTTACCACCAACTGTGAATCACATTTGATTTTGATGGCTTCGAAGTCAAGCCCCCGGGCCAATTCGAGTCCTACAATCAAAGCTTCGTACTCTGCTTCATTATTAGTTAAAGGGATCGTTCTGATGGCTTGTCTTAAGGTTTCTCCCGAAGGCGTGATTAAGACTATTCCGATCCCGGAGCCTTTCACGTTTGAAGCTCCGTCCGTGAATAAGGTCCAGACTCCCAGTACCGAGTTCGACACCATTATTTCCTCTTTAGAAGTAGAGGCAATAGTCCCGAGCTAAAATCAGCTACGAAGTCAGCCAAGGCTTATGATTTAATCGCTGTCCTTGGTTTATACTCTATGTCGAACTCGCTCATTTGAATGGCCCATTTGGCCAATCTACCCGAGAGCTCAGGTTTATGAAGATATTCCTTAAAGGAAATATAGTTACTAAGGCTATCGGGTGGCATTAGAAGTAGGGCCTCATCTTCCGAGCGGCGACTACGAGAGCTAGGGCCAATTTTTCCAGATGCGGGTAGCGCATTTCTGCTCCCGTTAAAATTTTGCTAACTTAATATATGGGAAATTGCGTACCCTTTTCCTCTCGGACTAAAGTTGTGCTTACCGCAACTTCTAAGACCGCCAGGTATACCAGTAATACTTTTCCTTCTTTTGGCTTCGAGAGCAACGGATGGCTTGATAAGTATTCCTTTAATGCTTTCAAGGCTTCTCGATACTCCGGTGTTCATTCGAAATTGTTTTTCTTTTTGAGCAGTGCAAAAAAGCGATGACACCTTTTTGATGATCGGGAAATGAACCTGATCAAAGCCGCTAACCTGCATGTGAGTCTCTAGACTTCCTGTACGTTGAATAGTTGATCTGGGATGTCTTCTATGGCCTTGATGTTGTTGGGATTTACCTCCATTCTCCTTTGTGAGATCAGGAATCCTAAGAATTTACCTGAGCTGACCCCGAACGCACACTTTTTGGGGTTAAGCTTCATGTTATGCTTCCTCAGTGTGTCAAATGTTTCTTGCATGTGCTTCAGGATATCACTTGCATTCAAAGACTTAACGAGCATATCGTCTATACATACTTCCATAGACTTTCCTATTTGTTTTTTGAACATTTTATTCATGAGCCATTGGTAAGTGGATCCGACATTTTTTATCCCGAAGGGCATTACGTTATAACAATATGTGCCAAAATTGGTTATAAACGAAGTCTTTTTCTGGTCTTTTGGGTTCATTTTGATTTGATTGTACCCAAAGTAGGTATCGAGAAACTCATTAACTGTGCCCGGTCGTGGCATCAATCATTTGATCGATATTCGGCAATGGGAATGAGTCCTTTGGACATGACTTATTAAGATCCTTATAATCTACGCACATGTGAAATTTATTATTTTTCTTAGGAACCACTACTACATTAGCCAGCCAATCTGGATATCTTACCTCTCGGATCGAACCAATCTCAAGTAGATGGGTTACCTCTTCCCTGACGAATTTATTCCTTACTTCTGCAATAGGGCGCTTCTTTTATCTTACCGAAGGTATGCTTGGATCCAAGATTAACTTATGCACAACTATTTATGTCGGGATTCCTTTCATATCCTCGTGCGACCATGCAAAACAATCAACATTAATTCTAAGGAATTCGACAAAAGTAGACCTGAGCTCCGAGTGTAATCTTGTTCCCAAATGGAATTTCCTTTCCAGGAATTCTTCGAACAACACAACTTGCTCCAGTTCTTCTGTCGTGGACTTCGTTGCGTTTGTTTCTTCCGGTACTTGTAAATACCTTTGTACCTGATATTATTCTGACTCCTCTGTCTCTGGGAAAATTCCCTTTGGTTCGGGGGTGGAAGCTTGTTCTGGTAACTTCTATGCTACAGGTTCCTTTCCTTTTCTATTGGAGACCGATATCGCATTCATCTCTCTTGCGGCCGGTTAGTCACCTCTTATCTGTTTGATCCCCTCGGGTGTGCGAAATTTCAGCAACTGGTGGTACGTCGAAGGCACAACTTTCATCTCGTGCAGCCATGGCCTCCCCAAGATGATATTATAGCCCATGTCTCTATCTAGTACTTCGAAGAGAGCTGTCTTTATTACGCCCTCGGCATCCGTGAGTAGTAACATTTCCCCTCGGGTTGTCACACTTGTGAGGTTGAATCCAGCAAGGAGCTTTGTCACTGGGATGATGCTCCCGGTGAGTTTAGCTTGATCCAGAACTCTCCATTGTATGATATTAGCGGAACTTCCTGGATCCACTAAAACACATTTAATTTTAAAATCTAACATATTTAAAGAGATTACCAGTACGTCATTGAGCGGCGGTAGTAATCCGTCTGCATCTTCATCCGTGAATGTGATATCATCTTCTCGGAGCCTCTTACTATGGGTTGTTGATACTTTTATCTTCTTTGCAGCCGAGAAGGTGATCCTATTGATCTCGTTCCCCCCGAAGATCACGTTGAGCATTTGGCGTGGAGGTTCCTCTCCTGCTTTCGAGGTTTGCGCGTTGCCCCTGTCCCGGCCATAGTTGTTTTTGGCTTGGTCACTCAATAATTCTCAGAGGTGACCATTCTTTAACAGCGTTTCCACTTCCTCCCGGAGGTGTCGGCAGTCCCCAGTCTGATGACCATTAGTGTCATGGTATTCACACCATAAATTTGGGTCCCTCTCTCTGGGATCAGACCTCATAGGTCTCAAAAATCGTGCCTCTTTGATATCTCTCATAGACGATACTAATTCCATCACGCTGACGTTGAAGTTATATTCTGATAACTTTGGATAAGACAAACCTCGTGGTCCCGAGATTACTTATCTTGCAGCAATATGTTGTTTCACCCACGATCGGTCCTCCTGTCAACGGTGAATTTGTCTGCCTTCCGGAAGTCCCTACCACGACCTTCCATCCGCTCGTAGGGCATAAATCGACCCCTTGGAGTCCGTCTATCCGAGTCAACATCGTCTTTCACTTTTTCTTTGTTCTTCTATCATCCTTTTACCGATGATGAAAAGTCAACCTGATCATCTTCCCGGAGCCTCTTACTATGGGTTGTTGATACTTTTATCTTCTTTGCGGCCGAGAAGGTGATCCTATTGATCTCGTTCCCCCTGAAGATCACGTTGAGCATTTGGCGTGGAGGTTCCTCTCCTGCTTTCGAGGTTTGCGCGTTGCCCCTGTCCCGGCCATAGTTGTTTTTGGCTTGGTCACTCAATAATTCTCAGAGGTGACCATTCTTTAACAGCGTTTCCACTTCCTCCCGGAGGTGTCGGCAGTCCCCAGTCTGATGACCATTAGTGTCATGGTATTCACACCATAAATTTGGGTCCCTCTCTCTGGGATCAGACCTCATAGGTCTCAAAAATCGTGCCTCTTTGATATCTCTCATAGACGATACTAATTCCATCACGCTGACGTTGAAGTTATATTCTGATAACTTTGGATAAGACAAACCTCGTGGTCCCGAGATTACTTATCTTGCAGCAATATGTTGTTTCACCCACGATCGGTCCTCCTGTCAACGGTGAATTTGTCTGCCTTCCGGAAGTCCCTACCATGACCTTCCATCCGCTCGTAGGGCATAAATCGACCCCTTGGAGTCCGTCTATCCGAGTCAACATCGTCTTTCACTTTTTCTTTGTTCTTCCATCGTCCTTTTACCGATGATGAAAAGTCAACCTGATCATCTTTGTTCCTTATTTTTGACTCGTACTGGTTGTGGACATCCGCCCAAGTTGTTGCTTGAAACTCGTGCAGACTTTCCTTTAGCTTCCGGGAAGCGTCCGAACTTTTCGGGTTTAAACCCTTAGTGAGCGCTTCAGCTGCCCATTCATCTGGGACAGCCAGTAATAACATCTTTTCCTTCTGGAACCGGCTAATGAATCTCCGTAATAACTCGAATTTTTCAATGCGCGATCCTGAATATGTCGCCGTTTCGGGCTTGTACTTTTCTGGCACCGGCGTGGGCCTTGATAAATGAATCTGCGAGCATTTTGAAGGAATCTATAGAGTGTTCGGGCAGTAATAAGTACCATGTCAAAGCTCCCCTCGTGAAAGTCTCACCAAATTTCTTTAATAACATGGACTCGACTTCGTGAGGAGCCAAATCATTTCCTTTCACCACCGTTGTATAGGTGATAATGTACTCCTGTGGATCTGAAGTTCCATCATATTTTGGCACTTCAGGCATTCTAAATCGCTTAGGGATTAGTTTTGGAGCCGTACTCGGCTTGTACGGTAATTGAATATACTTTTTCAAGTTCGGCCCTTTCATTACCGGTGGTGCGCTCGGGATCGGATCCATGCGGGCATTTACTTCCTACATGAACTGCAAAAATTCTTCCTTGAATGGGTCATTATCATTGTTGAGGCCAAATCTACTCCCCCAGCCCAATCGGAGCCAACTTCGCCCCTGGGAGTGTTGTTGTCGATTCTCTGTGTTGTTTGATTTGCAGGAACGACGGGAGGAATTGGATCTCGATTGTTCGTATTATTTGAAGCACCTGACAGTGCCTGCTTTAGCTCTGTCATAACCTGATCCTGTTGCGTGAGATTGCTTAGGATGATTGCCTGTTGCTCTTGCATGATCCACTGCATCTGCCATGCGCCCTTAGTTGGCATCATCAGAAGTCGCTTCTCCTACTTGTATAGGGTATCTCCCGTCATATACCGGTGTATGATTATCCCCCTCGTTGCGAGTGTCGCTGATTGAGTCCTTAAAATGAGGATGTTCCTCTTGTATTTCAGGATTGTGGGCGTTGTTAACGGTATTGATTGCCATTTTTTGTGATTTTTTGCTAAGATAGAAAACGCTCAAAGCTTGTGAATGGAGAAAAAGCAAAGATCAATTTAATCGCACGGCTGTCTAGGCTCCATGGTGGGTGCCAAACTGTTTACCCGAAAATTGGTAAAGTTGAATTTGTTTGTAGTTTCTAGACAAATAGATTAATCTGGTCTAAAGAAGTGATGAATTAACCAATTTGGATGCAAACTACTTAGCTCAAAATGCAGATGGAACTATAGATCTGATGAGCCCGAGAACAGAGTCTCCGGGCATAATAATGATTAGACCAACAAGCTAGAGAAAAAATAATATCAAGATGGTGTCTTAGAATATATTCTTTGATGTCCAAAAAACTCTACATACAATGATCATTGAACCTATTATTTATAGCTCAGTGGGAGTAACGGTCAGGCCCACCACTAATGACAATTATTGAAGTACGGTAATATAAACCTAATGGTAAACATAAATGCTCAAAACTCTATAACGAGCCGTTACTTTTTAATGTTGTGGAATATTCTTTATTAAATGCCACCGGACCCAGTGTGCTTAATGCCTTTATGAACTTGCCTTTGTCGGTGACACACGGGGTAGTTGTGCCCGGTTTTTCGTCCTCCTGACTTTGGTTCCACGTGTCCCCTTCTTTGATGGCCACGTGTCGTAACATATTTTACCTAATACAATATGTGATAAGCATTATTGTGGTTCTCCTCTTGTGATACAAATGTATGATGCAAATTTGCTTTAATTAATTGTTATAGACTATAATAAAGGTAAATAAGTGAATTAACCTTTAATTCAACAATCCTTCCTCATTGGCAGTTTGAAGTAATTGTATAGTCGTATGAAATGGCTAGGTGTTGATATTCGACTGATGGATTTATAATACTAACACTTCATGATGAATGGCTAAGTGAATCTTGCAATTCTGTAGCGAGGTTTTCGATAAGCTTGGTGTGACTAAAGGAGAGGACAAAGTTCTTTCAAAATATCCAATGGTTATTAAGAATCAAAATGTCCCTTCAAGGACATCAGATAAATTAACAACAAAAAAGAATATATTTTGGTTTTTCCAAACATTCTAACCATTGTGACCTGATTAGTGTTCCTTTAGACGGGTAATCCAAAATATTTTTTCATTTTAGATGAATTTTTATTTTTATTAGCGTATGTACCTGTGAGCCTGTTACACGTGTGATTTGGATGCCAATACTTCTTATAGTAGGTATTCTTGATAAAAAAAAAAGAAAAAGAAAAGTTTGGAAAGAATGATTAACCCAAAGTAGAATTAGATTGATTTAAAATTATATCAGCAATATGAAATGTATTCATTTTGATGCTTTCAGATTCTATTGGGAGGCGTAGTGAGATCTTTTTGGTTTCAAGGGTATCTGTGGCTGATGTCCTACTACGAGTTTTAATTTTTGAAAACTAAATAT
>AWOL01S0127420.1:0-12932 GCA_000715115.1 Nicotiana otophora | reverse complement strand
GGAATCGGGCGGAATTCTAGTTTTTTGGCCGAAAAATGCAAAATATGAGGAACGATCATGGCGGGGCGGTGACAATGGTTTCTTAGGTCATATTTGATGGCCCAAAAACNTTGGAAGGCGTGGGTATAGCACACGCAAATATGGGAATCGGACGGAATTCTAGTTTTTTGGCCGAAAAATGCAAAACATGAGGAAAGATCATGGCGAGGAGGTGACTATGGTTCCTTAAGTCTTATTTGATGGCCCAAATTTTTTTTAGGTGATCCGAGTCCAGGGGGCCCGGCCCACTCGGAAGGCGTGGGCTATAGCACATTAAAATGTGGGAATCGGGCGTAATTCTAGGTTTCTTGCCGAAAAACGCAACAAATGACGAACAATCATGGCAGGGCGGTGACTATGGTTCCTTAGGTCGTATTTGATGGCCTGGAAAAATTTTAGGTGATCAGGGTCTGGGGGGCCGGGGACCACTCGGAAGGCGTGGGCTATAGCACATGAAAATATGGGAATCACAGCGAATTCTAGTTTTTTGGCCGAAAAATGCAAAACATGATGAACGATCATGGTGGGACAGTGACTACGAATCATTAGGTCATATTTGATGGCCCGAAAAAATTTTAGGCGATCGGGGTCCGGGGTTCCCAGGACCACTTGGAAGGCGTGGGTATAGCACACGAAAATATAGGAATCGGGCGGAATTCTAGTTTTTTGGCCGAAAATGCAAAAACTGAGGAACGATCATGGCGGGGAGGTGACTATGGTTCCTTAGGTCTTATTGGATGGCTCAAAAAACATTTAGGTTATCCGAGTCTGGGGGGCCTAGCCCACTCGGAAGGCGTAGGCTATAGCACACGAAAATATGGGAATCGGGCGGAATTCTAGTTTTTTGGCCGAAAAATGCAAAATATGAGGAACGATCATGGCGGGGCGGTGACAATGGTTTCTTAGGTCATATTTGATGGCCCAAAAACATTTTAGGCGATCGGGGTTCGGGAGTCCCGGGTCCACTTGGAAGGCGTGGGCTATAGCACACGAAAATATGTGAATCGGGCGGAATTCTAGTTTTTTGGCCGAAAAACGCAACATATGAGGAACGATCATGGCGGGCGGTGACTATGGCTTCTCAGGTCATATTGGATGGCCGGAAAATTTTTAGGTTATCGGGGTTCAGGGGTCCCGGGACCACTTTGAAGGCGTGGGCTATAGCACACGAAAATATGGGATTCGAGCGGAATTCTAATCATTTGGCCGAAAAACCCAAAAAGTGAGGAACGATCATAGCGGGGAGGTGACTATGGTTCCTTATGTCGTATTTAATGGCCCGAAAATTTTTTAGAAGTTCCGAGTCCAGGGGACCCGGCCCACTCGAAAGGTGTGGGCTATAGCACACGAAAATATGGGAATTAGGCGGAATTCTAGTTTTTTCGCTGAAAAACGCAAAAAAATGAGGAACGTTCATGGCAGGGCGGTGACTATGGTTCCTTAGGTCGTATTTGATGGCCCAAACAATTTTAGACGATCAGGGTCCAGGGGGCCTGGTACCACTCGGAAGGCATGGGCTATAACACACGAAAATATGGGAATTGAGCGGAATTCTAGTTTTTTGGCTGAAAAACACAAAACATGAGGAACGATCATGGCGGGGCGGTGACTATGGTTCGTTAGGTCGTATTTGATGGCCCGGAAAAATTTTAGGCGATCGGGGTCCGGGGTTCCCCGGACCACTTGGAAGGCGTGGGTATAGCACACGCAAATATGGGAATCGGACGGAATTCTAGTTCTTTGGCCGAAAAATACAAAAAATGAGGAACGATCATGGAGAAGAGGTGACTATGATTCCTTAAGTCTTATTTTAAGCCCCGAAATAGTTTTAGGTGATCCGAGTCCAGGGGGCCCGGCCCACTCGGAAGGCGTGGGCTATAGCACATTAAAATGTGGGAATCAGGCGTAATTCTAGGTTTTTAGCAGAAAAACGCAACAAATGAGGAACGATCATGGCAGGGCAGTGACTATAGTTCCTTAGGTCGTATTTGATGGCTTTTAAAAATTTTAGGTTATCAGGGTCTGGGGGGCCGGGGACCACTCGGAAGGCGTGGGCTATATCACATGAAAATATGGGAATCATGCGGAATACTAGTTTTTTGGCCGAAAAATGCAAAACACGATGAACGATCATGGTGGGACAGTGACTACGAATCATTAGGTCATATTTGATGGCCCGAAAAGTTTTTAGGCGATCGGGGTCCGGGGTTCCCGGGACCACTTGGAAGGCGTGGGTATAGCACACGAAAATATAGGAATCGGGCGGAATTCTAGTTTTTTGGCCGAAAATGCAAAAACTGAGGAACGATCATGGCGGGGAGGTGACTATGGTTCCTTACGTCTTATTGGATGGCTCAAAAAAATTTAGGTTATCCGAGTCCGGGGGGCCTAGCCCACTCGGAAGGCGTGGGCTATAGCACACGAAAATATGGGAATCTGGCGAAATTCTAGGTTTTTGGCCGAAAAACGCAACAAATGAGGAACGATCATGGCGGGGCGGTGACTATGGTTCCTTAGGTCGTATTTTATTGCCCGGAACAATTTTAGGCGATCGGGGTATGGGGGTCCCGGGACCACTTAGAAAGCATGGGCTATAGCACACAAAAAAACGAGAATCGGGCGGAATTCTAGTTTTTTGGCCAAACAATGCAAAAAATGAGGAACGATCATGGCGGGGCAGTGACTATGGTTCCTTAGGTCGTAATTGATGGCCCGGAATAACTGTTAGGCGATCGGGGTACGGGGTTCCCGGGACCACTTGGAAGGCATGGGTATAGCACACGCAAATATGGGAATCGGGCGGAATTCAAGTTTTTTGGCCGAAAAATGCAAAAAATGAGGAACGATCATGGCGGAAAGGTGACTATGGTTCCTTAGGTCTTATTTGATGGCCCAAAAAATTTAGGTCATCCGAGTTCGGGTGGCGCGGCCCACTCGGAAGGCGTGGGCTATAGCACACGAAAATATGGGAATCGGGCGGAATTCTAGTTTTTTGGCCAAAACACACAAAATATGAGGAACGATCATGGCGGGGCGGTGACTATGGTTTCTTAGGTCATGTTTGATGGCCCGACAAAAGTTTGGGCGATCAGGGTCCAGGGGTCCCGGGACCAATTTGAAGGCGTGGGCTATAGCACACGAAAATATGGGAATCGAGCGGAATTTTAGTTTTTTGGCCTAAAAACGCAAAAAGTAAGGAACGATCCTAGCGGGGTGGTGACTATGGTTCCTTATGTCGTATTTAATGGCCCGGAAAAATTTTAGAAATTTCGAGTCCTGGGGGTCTGGCCCACTCGGAAGGTGTCGGCTATAGCATACAAAAATAAGGGAATCAGGCGAAATTCTAGTTTTTTCGCTGAAAAACGCAAAAAATGAGGAACGTTCATGGAGGGGCGGTGACTATCGTTCATTAGGTCGTATTTGATCGCCCGAAAAAATTTTAGGCGCCGGCTCCGGGGGGCCCTACCCATTGGGAAGGCGTGGGCTATTATAGCACACGCAAATAAGAGAATCGGACTGAATTCTAGTTTTTTGGCCGAAAACGCAAACAATGAGGAACGATCATGGCGGGGAGGTGACTATGGTTCCTTAGGTCTTATTTGATGGCCTGAAAAAAATTTAGGTGATCCGAGTTCGGGTGGCCCGGCCCACTCGTAAGGCGTGGGCTATACCACACGAAAATATAGGAATCGGGCGAAATTCTAGGTTTTTTGCTGAAAAATGCAAACAACTAGGAACGATCATGGAGGGGCGGTGACTATGGTTTCTTAGGTCATATTTGATGGCGCGGAAAAATTTTAGGCGATCGGGGTCCAGGGGTCCCGGAACCATATTGAAGGCGTGGGCTATAGCACACTAAAATATGGGAATCGAGCGGAATTCTAAATTTTTGGCCGAAAAACGCAAAACGTGAGCAACGATCATGGCGGGGTGGTGACTATGGTTCCTTAGGTCGTATTTAATGGCCCGGAAATATTTTAGGCGATCAGGGTCCGGGGGTCCCGGGACCACTTGGAATGCGTGGGCTATAGCACACAAAAATATGGTAATAAGGCGGAATTGTAGTTCTTTTGGCCGAAAAATGCAAAAAATGAGGAATGCTCATGGCGAGGCGGTGACTATGGTTCCTTAGGTCCTATTTGATGGCCCGAAATAATTTTAGGCAATCCAAGTCCGGGGGGCCCAGCCCACTCGGAAGGCGTGGGCTATAGCACACGAAAATATGGAAATCACGTGGAATTCTAGTATTTTGTCCGAAAAACGCAAAACTGAGGAACGATTATGGTGGGGGAAGTTACTATGGTTCCTTCGGTCGTATGTGATGGCCCGGAAAAATTTTAGACGATCAGGATCCGGGGGTCCCGGGACCACTTGGAAGGCGTGGGCTATAACATACGAAAATATGGGAATCGGGCGGAATTCTAGTTTTTTGGCCGAAAAAGGCAAAACATGAGGAACGATCATGGCGGGGTGGTGACTTTGGTTCCTTAGGTCATATTTGATGGCCCGTAAAAATTTTAGGCGATCCGGGTACGGGAGGCCTGGCCCACTCGGAAGGCGTGGGCAATAACACACGAAAATATGGGAATCGGGTGGAATTCTAGTTTTTTGGCCGTAAAATGCAAAGATTGAGGACCGCTCATGGCGGGGCGGTGACTATGGTTCCTTAGGTCATATTTGATGGCCCGGAAAACTTTTAGGCGATCGGGGTCTTGGGGTCCCGGGACCACTTGGAAGGTGGGGGCTATAGCACACAAAAATATGGGAATCGGGCGGAATTATAGTTTTGTTTCCTGTAAAATGCAAAAAAATGAGAAACTGTCATGTTAGGGTGGTGACTATGGTTCTTTAGGTCGTATTTGATTGTCCGGAGAAATTTTTGGCGATCCGAGTATGGGAGCCCGGCCCACTTGGAAGGCGTAGGCTATAGGACACGTAAATATGGGAATTAGGCGGAATTCTAGTTTTTTTTAGTAAAATGCAAAAAATGAGGAACGATCATGGCGGGGCGGTGACTCTGATTCCTTAGGTCTTATTTGATGGCCCGAAAAATTTATAGGTGATCCGCGTCCGGGGGGCCTGGCCCACTCGGAAGGCGTGGCCTATAGCACACGAAAATATAGGAATCGGGCGGAATTCTAGGTTTTTGGCCGAAAAATGCAAAAAATGAGGAACGATCATAGCGAGGCGGTTACTATGGTTACTTAGGTCATATTTTATTTCCCGAAAAAATTTTAGGCGATCGGGATCCGGGGTTCCCGGGACCACTTGGAAGGCGTGGGTATAGCACATGAAAATACTGGAAGAGGGCGGAATTCTAGTTTTTGGGCCGAAAAATGAAAAATATGAGGAACGATCATAGCGAGGCGGTTACTATGGTTACTTAGGTCATATTTTATTTCCCGAAAAAATTTTAGGCGATCGGGATCCGGGGTTCCCGGGACCACTTGGAAGGCGTGGGTATAGCACATGAAAATACTGGAAGAGGGCGGAATTCTAGTTTTTGGGCCGAAAAATGAAAAATATGAGGAACGATCATGGCGGGGAGGTGACTATGGTTCCTTAAGTTTTATTTGATGGCCCGAAAAAATTTTAGGTGATCCGAGTCCAGGGGGCTCGGCCCACTCGCAAGGCATGAGCTATAGCACACGAAAATATGGGAATCTGGCGGAATTCTAGGTTTTTGGCCGAAAAACGCAAATAATGACGAACGATCATGGCAGGGCGGTGACTATGGTTCCTTAGGTTGTATGTGATGGCCCAGAAAAATTTTAGGCGATCGGGGTCCGGGGGTCCTGGGACCACTTGGAAGGCGTGGGTATAGCACACAAAAATATGGGAATCGGGCGGAATTCTAGTATTTTGGCCGAAAAATGCAAAAACTGAGGAACAATCATGGCGGGATAGTGACTATGGTTCCATAGGACGTATTTGATGGCCCGTAAAAACATTTAGGCGATCGGGGTACGGGGTTCCCGGGACCACTTGGAAGTCGTGGGTATAGCACACGAAAATATGGGAATCGGGCGGAATTCTAGTTATTTGGCCGAAAAATGCAAAAACTGAGGAACAATCATGGCGGGATAGTGACTATGGTTCCATAGGACGTATTTGATGGCCCGTAAAAACATTTAGGCGATCGGGGTACGGGGTTCCCGGGACCACTTGGAAGTCGTGGGTATAGCACACGAAAATATGGGAATCGGGCGGAATTCTAGTTATTTGGCCGAAAAATGCAAACAATGAGGAACGATCATGGCAGGAAGGTGACTATGGTTCCTTAGGTCTTATATGATGGCCCGAAAAATTTATAGGTGATCCGAGTCCGTGGGGCCTGGCCCACTCGGAAGGCGTGGGCTATAGCACACGCAAATATGGGAATCGGGCGGAATTCTAGGTTTTTGGCCGAAAAATTCAAAAAATGAGGAACGATCATAGCGAGGCGGTTACTATGGTTCCTTAGGTCGTATTTGATGGCCCGGAAAAATGTTAGGCGATCGGGGTCCGGGGGTCTGGGACCACTCGGAAGGCGTGGGCTATAGCACACGAAAATATGGGAATCAGGCGAAATTCAAGTTTTTTGGCCGACAATTGCAAAATATGAGGAACAATCATGGCGGGGCGGTGACTATGGTTTCTTAGGTCATATTTGATGGCTCGAAAAAATTTAAGGCGATCGGGGTCCTGGGGTCCCTGGACCACTTTGAAGGCGTGGGCTATAGCACACGAAAATATGGGAATCGAGCGGAATTCTAATTGTTTTTGCCGAAAAATGCAAAACGTGAGGAACGCTCATGGCGGGGTGATGACTATGGTTCCTTATGTCGTATTTAATGGCCCGAAAAAATTTAGAAGTTCCGAGTCCGGGGGGCCCGGCCCACTCGGAAGGTGTGGGCTATAGCACACCAAAATAAGGGAATCAGGCGGAATTCTAGTTTTTTCGTTGACAAACGCAAAAAATGAGGAACGTTCATGGCGGGGCGGTGACTATGCTTCCTAAGGTCGTATTTGACAGCCCGGTAAAATTTTAACGATCAGGGTCCAGGGGGCCTGGGACCACTCGCAAGGCGTGGGCTATAGCACATGCAAATATGGGAATCGGGCGGAATTCTAGTTTTTTGGCTGAAAAATGCAAAATATGAGGAACGATCATGGCGGGGAGGTGACTATGGTTCCTTAGGTCTTATTTGATGGCCCAAAAAAAATTTTGGTGATCCGAGTTCGGGTGGCCCGTCCCACTCGGAAGGCGTGGGCTATAGCACATGGAAATATTGGAATCGGGCGAAATTCTAATTTTTTCGCTGAAAAACGCAAACAAATAGGAACGATCATGGCGGGGTGGTGACTATGGTTTCTTAGGTCATATTTGATGGCCCGAAAATAATTTTAGGTGATCGGGGTCCAGTGGTCCCAGTACCACTTTGAAGGCGTGGGCTATAACACACGGAAATATGAGGAATCGAGCGGAATTCTAATCTTTTGGCCGAAAAACGCAAAAAGTGAGGAACCATCATGGCGGGGTGGTGACTATGGTTCCTTTGGTCGTATTTAATGGCCCGGAAAAATTTTAGACATTCCGAGTCCCGGGGCCCGGCCCACTCAGAAGGTGTGGGCTATACCACACGAAAATAAGGGAATCAGGCGGAATTCTAGTTTTTTCGCTGCAAAACGCAAACAACTAGGAACGTTCATGGCGGGGCGGTGAATATGGTTCCTTAGGTCGTATTTGATGGTCCGGGAAAATTTTAGGCGATCGGGGTCCGGGTGTCCCGTGACCACTCGGTAGGCGTGGGCTATGGCACACGAAAATATGGGAATCGCGCGAAATTCTATTTGTTTGGCCGAAAAACACAAAACATAAGGAACGATCATGGCGGGGCAGTTACTATGGTTCCTTAGTTCGTATTTGATGGTCCGGAAATATTTTAGGCGATCGGGGTCCGGGGGTCCCGGGACCACTTGGAAGGCGTGGGATAGCACACAAAAATATGGTAATCAGGCGGAATTCTAGTTTGTTGGCCGAAAAATGCAAAACCTGAGGAACGATCATGGTGAGGCGGTGACTATGGTTCCTTAGTTCGTATTTGATGGTCCGGAAATATTTTAGGCGATCGGGGTCCGGGGGTCCCGGGACCACTTGGAAGGCGTGGGATAGCACACAAAAATATGGTAATCAGGCGGAATTCTAGTTTGTTGGCCGAAAAATGCAAAACCTGAGGAACGATCATGGTGAGGCGGTGACTATGGTTCCTTAGGTCCTATTTGATGGCCCGAAAAAACTTTAGGCGATCCGAGTCCGGGGGACCCAGCCTACTCGGAAGGCGTGGGCTATAGAACACGAAAATATGGGAATCACGTGGAATTCTAGTATTTTGGCCGAAAAACGCAAAAATGAGGAACGATCATGGCGGGGGCGGTTACTATGGTTCCTTCGGTCGTATTTGATGGCCCGGAAAAATTTTAGGCGATCGAAGTCTGGGGGTCCCGGGACCACTTGGAAGGCGTGGGCTATAACATACGAAAATATGGGAATCGGGCGGAATTCTAGTTTTTTGGCCGTAAAATGCAAAAAATGAGGAACGATCATGGCGGGGCGGTGAGTATGGTTCCTAAGGTCATGTTTGATGGCCCGGAAAAATTTTAGGCGATCGGGGTCTGGGCTCCTGGGACCACTTGGAAGGTGTGGTCTATAGCACACAAAAATATGGGAATCGGGCGGAATTCTAGTTTTGTTGCCGTAAAATGCAAAACAATGAGGAATGGTCATGTCAGGGTGGTGATTATGGCTCTTTAGGTCGTATTTGACTACCCGGAAAATTTTTAGACGATCCGAGTTCGTGGAGCCCGGCCCACTTGGAAAGCGTGGTTTATAGCACACGTAAATATGGGAATTAGGCGGAATTCTAGTGTTTTTTTTACTAAAATGCAAAAAATGAGGAACGATCATGGTGGGGCGGTGACTCTGGTTCCTTAGGTCATATTGGATGGGCCGGAAAAATTTTGGGCGATCGGGGTCCTGGAGTCCCGAGTCCACTTAAAAGGTGTGGGCTATAGCACACGAAAATATGAGAATCGAGCGTAATTCTAGTTTTTTGGCCGTAAAATGAAAAAAATGAGAAAGGTCACGGCAGGGCGGTGACTATGGTTCCTTACGTCATATTTAATGGCCAAAAAAAATTTTAGGCGATCCGGCTCCGGGGGGTCCTACCCATTGGGAAGGCGTGGGCTATTATAGAACACGAAAATATGGAAAGCGGGCGAAATTCTAGTTTTTTGGCCGAAAAACGCGAAAAATGAGGAACGATCATGGCGGGGAGGTGACTATGGTTCCTTAGGTCTTATTTTATGGCCCGAAAAAATTTTAGGTGATCCGAGTTCGGGTGGCCCGGCCCACTCGGAAGGCGTGGGCTATAACACACGAAAATATGAAAATCGGGCGGAATTCTAGTTTTTTTGGCCGAAAAACACAAAATATGAGGAACGATCATGGCGGGGCGGTGACTATGGTTTCTTAGGTCATATTTGATGGCCCGGAAAAATATTAGGCGATCGAGGTCCAGGGGTCCCGGGACAACTTTGAAGGCGTGGGCCATAGCACACTAAAATATGGGAACCGAGCGGAATTCTAATTTTTTGGCCGAAAAATGCACAAAGTGAGGAACGATCATGGTCGGGTGGTGACTATGGTCCCGGGACCACTTGGAAGGCGTGGGCTATAGCACACGAAAATATGGGAATCGGGCGGAATTCTAGGTGTTTGGCCGAAAAATTCAAAAATGAGGAACGATCATGGCAGAGCGGTGACTATGGTTCCTTAGGTCGTATTTGATGGCCTGGAAAAATTTTAAGCGATCGGGGTCCGGGGGGCCTGGGACCACTCGAAAGGCGTGGGCTATAGCACACAAAAATATGGGAATCAGGCGGAATTCTAGTTTTTTGGCCAAAAAATGCAAGAAATGAGGAACGATCATGACGAGGCGGTCAATATGGTTCCTTAGGTCCTATTGGATGTCTCGAAAAAAGTTTAGGTGATCATAGTCCGGGGGGTCCGGCCCACTCGAAAGGCGTGGGCAATAGTACACAAAAATATGGTAATCGGGCGGAATTCTAGTTGTTTGGCGAAAAAACGCAAAAAATGAGGAACGCTCATGGCGGGGCAGTGACTATGGTTCCTTAGGTCGTATTTGATGGCCTGCAAAAATTTTAGGCGATCGGGGTCCGGGGTTCCCGGGACCACTTGGAAGGCGTGGGTATAGAACACGAAAATATGGGAATCGGGCGGAATTCTAGTTTTTTGGCCGCAAAATGCAAAAAATGAGGAACGATCATAGCGGGGAGGTGACTATGGTTCCTTAGGTATTATTTGATGGCCCGAAAAAATTTTAGGTGATCCGAGTTCACGGGGCCCGACCCACTCGAATGGCGTGGGCTATAGCCCACGAAAATATGGGAATCGGGCGGAATTCTAGTTTTTTGGCCGCAAAATGCAAAAAATGAGGAACGATCATAGCGGGGAGGTGACTATGGTTCCTTAGGTATTATTTGATGGCCCGAAAAAATTTTAGGTGATCCGAGTTCACGGGGCCCGACCCACTCGAATGGCGTGGGCTATAGCCCACGAAAATATGGGAATCGGGCGGAATTCTAGGTTTTTGGCCAAAACCCGCAAAGGCTGAGGAACGATTACGGCGGGGAGGTGAATATGGTTCTTTACGTCGTATTTGATGGCCTGAAAAAATTTTAGGCGATCGGGGTTCGGGGGGCCTGGGACCACTCGGAAGGCGTGGGCTATAGCACACGAAAATATGGGAATCGCACGGAATTCTAGGTTTTTGGCCGAAATATGCAAAACATGAGGAACGATCATGGCGGGAAAGTGACTACGGTTCCTTAGGTCGTATTTGATGGCCCTGAAAAATTTTAGACGATCGGGGTAGGCGTTCCCGGGACCACTTGGAAGGCGTGGGTATAGCACACGAAAATATGGGAATCGGGCGACATTCTAGTGTTTTGGCCGAAAATGCACAAAATGTGGAACGATCATGGCGGGGAGGTGACCATGGTTCATTAGGTCTTATTTAATGGCCCAAAATTCTTTTAGGTGATTCGAGTCCGGGGGGCCCGGCCCACTCGTAAGGCGTGGGCTATAGCACACGAAAATATGGAAATCGTGAGGAATTCTTGGTTTTTGGCCGAAAAACGCAAACAATGAGGAACGATTATGGCGGGGCGATGACTATGGTTCCTTAGGTCGTATTTGATTGCCCGGAAAAATTTTAGGTGATCGGGGTCCGGGGGGCCTGGAATTACTCGGAAGGCGTGGGCTATAACACACGAAAATATGGGAATCGCGCGGAATTCTAGTTTTTTGGCCAAAATAATGCAAAAGCTGAGGAACGATCATGGCGGGGTAGTGACTATGGTTCCTTAGGTCGTATTTGATGGCCCGGAAAAGTTTAGGCGATCGGGGTCCAGGGTTCCCGGGACCACTTGGAAGGCGTGGGTATAGCACACGAAAATATGGGAATCATGTGGAATTCTAGTTTTTGGGCCGAAAAATGCATAAAATGAGGAACGATCATGGCAGGAAGGTGACTATGGTTCCTTAGGTCTTATTTGATGGCCCGAAAAAATTTTAGGTGATCCGAGTCCACGGGGCCCGGCCCACTCGGAAGGTGTGGGCTATAGCACACGAAAATGTGGGAATCGCACGAAATTCTAGTTGTTTGACCGAAAAACACAAAAAATGAGCAACGATCATGGCGGGGCGGTTACTATGGTTCCTTAGGTCGTATTCGATGGCCCGGAAATATTTTACGCGATCGGGGTCCGGGGGTATGTGACCACTAGGAAGGCGTGGGCTATAGCACATGAAAATATGGGGATCGCGCGGAATTCTAGTTTTTTGGCCGAAAAATGCAACATATGAGGAACGATCATGGCGGGGCGGTGACTATGGTTCCATAGATCGTATTTGATGGCCCGAAAAAATTTTAGGTGATCGGGGTCCTGGGGTCCCGGGACCACTTGAAAGGATATATGGGAATCAGACGGAATTCTAGTTTTTTGACCGAAAAACGCAATAATTGAGGAACGATCATGGCGGGGCAGTGACTATGGTTCCTTAGGTTGTATTTAATGGCCCGCAAATATTTTAGGCAATCCGAGTCCGGGGGGCCCGGACTACTCGGAAGGCGTGGGCTATAGCACACGAAAATATGGGAATCACGCAGAATTCTAGTTTTTTGGCAGAAAAACACAAAAAATGAGGAACGATCATGGCGGGGCAGTTACTATGGTTCCTTGGGTCATATTTGATAGCCCGGAATAACTTTAGGCGATCGGGGTCTGGGGGGCCCGGCCCACTCGGAAGGCGTGGGCTATAGCACATGAAAATATGGGAATCGGGCAGAATTCTAGTTTTTTGGTCGAAAAACGCAAAATATGAGGAACGATCATGGCGGGGCTGTCACTATGGTTCCTTAGGTCTCATTTGATTGCCCGGAAAACTTTTAGGCGATCGGTGTGCGGGGTTCCCGGGACCACTTGGAAGGTGTGGGTATATCACATGAAAATATGGGAATAGGGCGGAATTCTAGTTTTTGGGCCGAAAAATGCAAAGAATGAGGAACGATCATGGCGGGGAGGTGACTATGGTTCCTTAGGTCTTATTTGATGGCCCAAACGTTTTTTAGGTGATTCGAGTCCGGGGGGCCCGGCCCACTCGGAAGGCGTGGGCTATATAGCGCACGAAAATATGGGAATCGTGCGGAATTCTAGGTTTTTGGCCGAAAAACGCAAACAATGAGGAACGATCATGGCGGGGTGGTGACTATGGTTCCTTAGGTCTTATTTGATGGCCCAAACGTTTTTTAGGTGATTCGAGTCCGGGG
>AWOL01S0127407.1:0-14403 GCA_000715115.1 Nicotiana otophora | reverse complement strand
TTTTTTTTTTTTTTTTTTTTTTTGTAAAAGGGGAACCGCAACCGCTACAATCTCTGCCACAACCTCTGCCTTTCGGGTGAGCACTCTGTGGTGAGCACTTTGTGCGCACTGGGTAAATCTCCCATGTGTAATAGCCTGCAACCGCACTAGGAAAACCCTGTGCGACAGGCTCAACCCAGAAGACATTGAGGGGGATTTCGATCTCAGGTCATCCATACGGATGATCACCCCTCCAAACCAACTGCGCAACTCCGAAGGGTTAATAAATGTAATCTTATTATATGTATACATTTAATTTTTCTTTATATATATGTACATATAGCTCGAATCATATAAAACTAATTAATATGTTCAATTGAACTTACCGTATCCGTCCTAAATATAATTCACCTATGGATTACATTAGGATTATGCAACCGTGTACAATTTTGGTACCTGGCGCATGCCGTTAGAAGCTTAAACGAGTAAACATGACTTAGGCACGTCATAACTGCGATCCCTTTGAATTGAACTTTCGATTTCCATCCAGTCATTTTATTAAAAAGAGAAACAAGAATAAAAATAAATAAATGGTCCACGCTTGAAACTGATCAGGCTAGTCTGCTTGCTATAGTTAACGCCCTTATTTTTCTGTAACATGCCGCATCTCATCCAATGTCTGAAATTTCATATTGTCAAGTTTATAATCTGTCGGGAAAAATATGCAGAAAATAGTAGATGGTGACTTTAATAGTGTACTCAACGTTCTTATGAAACTTAAACCCCATTATATTATCTGTTGCTTATGGGTGCTAAACACACTTTTTTCAAGATTTATATAAAGCAAGTTGAAATTCACTTGAATAATATATTTTGATTAACACTTCAAAGTTGAGAAGAGAGGAAAAACGGACACATAGTTTTTTGTCTTACGTATTGAAGGTAATAACATGTATATATGTGTGTGTATATATGTATACACACACATCCTGGATGTCCTAAATCGAATAAACACACACACAATACAATTTCTCAGCGCTGCAGTTTAATTAGGCTCACAGCCAACTGCCAAGTACTCAAAATCACCTGGTTTTAAGTTGCATAAGAAGTGTTTAAACATACTTAATTCTTTTTGTATATTTTTTAATGTGGGATAACTTGCTATCCCTTCTCAAATACTGATATCTGTTCACAAATATATCGCTATCTGCTCTCAAATAGTTAATCGCTAATAACAATAGCTAAATGAAACTGTTGAAAGGGAAACTGATTCTGAGTTTGAGAGGAGAGAAGAACAATCGCAGATAGAGAGAGAATTACTCTGTATCGCCTTTGTAAAAAGTATAAAATGAAGTAGTTAGTTGTTACACCTGTACCCCTTGAACTATTTATAATAATACTACTATACCTCAACTTATACAATTAATTAACTAACCTACTAACTCTCTTTACAACTAACGCTGTACAANATATATGTGTGTGTATATATGTATACACACACATCCTGGATGTCCTAAATCGAATAAACACACACACAATACAATTTCTCAGCGCTGCAGTTTAATTAGGCTCACAGCCAACTGCCAAGTACTCAAAATCACCTGGTTTTAAGTTGCATAAGAAGTGTTTAAACATACTTAAATTCTTTTTGTATATTTTTTTAATGTGGGATAACTTGCTATCCCTTCTCAAATACTGATATCTGTTCACAAATATATCGCTATCTGCTCTCAAATAGTTAATCGCTAATAACACTAGCTAAATGAAACTGTTGAAAGGGAAACTGATTCTGAGTTTGAGAGGAGAGAAGAACAATCGCAGATAGAGAGAGAATTACTCTGTATTGCCTTTGTAAAAAGTATAAAATGAAGTAGTTAGTTGTTACACTTGTACCCCTTGAACTATTTATAATAATACTACTATACCTCAACTTATACAATTAATTAACTAACCTACTAACTCTCTTTACAACTAACGATGTACAACTACAACTGCATATGTACAACAACTACTGCTATGACCAATTTCTACACTCCCCCTTAAGTTGAGTGGTGAGAAAATGTTTATCATCCTCAACTTGCAAACCATTTCACTATGCAATTGCTTTCCGAGTGCTTTGGTCAGTATGTCTGCGATTTGGCTCCTGCTTGGGACATGTGTTGTTTTGATCAACCCTTGTTGCAACTTTTTTCTAATAAAGTGGTAATCAATCTCTATGTGCTTCGTGCACTCATGATACATCGGATTAGATGCAATTTGTAAGGCTGCTTTGTTGTCACAATGAAGCTCCATAGGTAAGTCAACCTTCATTCCCAACTATTCTAACAACTACAGTAGTGGCCATACTTCTACACTCAACCTCTGTTGAACTCCTTGACACAGTACTCTATTTTTTGGATTCCCATGAGATAATGGAATCTCCTAGTTTTATGCAATATCCTGTGACTGACTTCCTGGTAATTGAACAATATGCCCAATTTGCATCACAAAATATAGTCACTTTTCCACTAGCTTTGCTGCTCATTAACAGTCCCTGTCCTGGTGATCCTTTCACATATTTTACTACCCTTAAAGTTGCTTCATAGTGAGACTGTTTTGGAGCATTCATGAACTGACTCAGAACCTGAACTGCAAAAGATATATCAGGTCTTGTGATTGCCAGATATAAGAGCCTCCCAATTTTCCAGTAGCTTTGCTGCTCATTAACAGTCCCTGTCCTGGTGATCCTTTCATATATTTTACTACCCTTAAAATTGCTTCATAGTGAGACTGTTTTGGAGCATTCATGAACTGACTCAGAACCTGAACTGCAAAAGATATATCAGGTCTTGTGATTGCCAGATATAAGAGCCTCCCAATTTTCCAGTAGCTTTGCTGCTCATTAACAGTCCCTGTCCTGGTGATCCTTTCATATATTTTACTACCCTTAAAATTGCTTCATAGTGAGACTGTTTTGGAGCATTCATGAACTGACTCAGAACCTGAACTGCAAAAGATATATCAGGTCTTGTGATTGCCAGATATAAGAGCCTCCCGATTAGCCTTTGATATACTCTTCTGCCCTCCAGATCTCCATCAGTTGCTTGTCCTCCAAAATGCTTGTCATAATCTACACTGGTGAGTTTCATGTTCTGATCCAGTGGTGAATCAGTTGGCTTTGCTGTTCCCAATCCACACTCTGAGACAAGCTCCAATGCATATTTTCTATGGTTCATAAGAATTCCTTTGCTTGACCTTGCAAATTCAATTTCTAGAAAAAATCCCAACTCTCCTAAGTCCTTCATTTTTAAGTTGTCTTTTAATATAGTTTTGGCCTCTTGAATTAGCTCATGGTCACTCCCTGTAATTAATAAATCATCAACATAAACCAGGATGATAACTATGTCATTGTCCTGTCTTTTGGTGAATAGAGAGTAATTCGGTTTGCTTTGTGTGAAGCAAGATTGTATAAGAGCTGATGTGAGCTTCAAATTCCATTGTCTGCTAGCCTGTTTAAGACCATAGAGGGATTTGAGGAGTCTGCATACTTTAGTCTCCCCTTGACTACCAAATCCCTGAGGCAAAAATATGTAGACCTCTTCAGAAGATCCCCTTGGAGGAAGATATTGTGAACACTCATCTGGAATAAATGCCAATTATATTGAGCTGCAATAGCCACAACACTTCTGAAAATGACCATCTTAACTATAGGGGAAAAGGTCTCATCATAATCAAGACCATCTTGCTGAGTAAATCCCTTGGCAACAAGTCTTGCCTTATACTTTTTCACAGTCCCATCAACTTTATACTTCACTTTAAATACCCACTTACACCCAATTGGAGTTTTGTCTGTAGGTAGATCCACTAACTCCCAAGTATGATTGTCAATGAGAGCCTGAACTTCAAGGTTCATAGAATGAACCCAATTACTATCACTAACAGCCTGTTCAAAGGAGTGGAGCACAACAATAGAAGAAAAAACAGTAAGACATGCCCTGTAAGAAGGAGATAAGGTGGAATAACAAAGGGAAGCACATAATGGATAAGGAGTATTAGAAGACTTAGTTCCAGGGACATAATCTGTAAGCCAAATAGGAGATTTAGAAGTTCTGAGAAATCTTCTAAGACCGGTAGGTGAGGAAGGGAAAGGTGAGGCAAAGGGCACGGAAAGGACTGAGAAGGAGATGTAACAGGAGTGTGAGGTAAGAGAGGAGAATCAGAGATAGGACTAAAAGGAATGACAAGAGTAGAGGATGAGGAAGGAAAGGCTTCAGGAGTGGAAGGTGAAGGAGTATCTGAGCATGGCATGGGAATCTCATGAAATGTATCATCAGTGGGAGGAATGGCAGACTTAGGAGGAAAAAGGTCAGTGGAATCAGAAGGAGGATGACACAGAAAAGTGGATTTAGGATGTTTGAAAGGAAACATACTTTCTCTAAAAGATACATCCCTACTGACAAAGAAAGTTCCAATGGAAATGTTATGAAGCTTGTAACCTTTATGTGTTTCTGAGTATCCCATGAAGATGGAAGGAATAGCTCTAGAAGCAAATTTGTCAAGGAGATGAGGAGTAGTTGCATAACATAGACAATCAAACACCTTGATGTGAGTAAGAGAGGGTGAATAGCCATGAAACAACTCAAAAGGTGATTTTCCTGAAAGCACTGAAGATGGCAGCCTATTGATAAGGAAAGCTATTGTAAGAACACATTCCCCCCAAATTTTTAAAGGTGCATGAGCTTGAAATCTAAGATCTCTAGCCAATTCAAGTAAATGCCTATGTTTTCTTTCAGCTACTCTATTTTGTTGTGGAGTGTGTACACAAGAACTCTGATGAACNAAGGAAAGGCTTCATGAGTGGAAGGTGAAGGAGTATCTGAGCATGGCATGGGAATCTCATGAAATGTATCATCAGTGGGAGGAATGGCAGACTTAGGAGGAAAAAGGTCAGTGGAATCAGAAGGAGGATGACACAGAAAAGTGGATTTAGGATGTTTGAAAGGAAACATACTTTCTCTAAAAGATACATCCCTACTGACAAAGAAAGTTCCAATGGAAATGTTATGAAGCTTGTAACCTTTATGTGTTTCTGAGTATCCCATGAAGATGGAAGGAATAGCTCTAGAAGCAAATTTGTCAAGGAGATGAGGAGTAGTTGCATAACATAGACAATCAAACACCTTGATGTGAGTAAGAGAGGGTGAATAGCCATGAAACAACTCAAAAGGTGATTTTCCTGAAAGCACTGAAGATGGCAGCCTATTGATAAGGAAAGCTATTGTAAGAACACATTCCCCCCAAATTTTTAAAGGTGCATGAGCTTGAAATCTAAGATCTCTAGCCAATTCAAGTAAATGCCTATGTTTTCTTTCAGCTACTCTATTTTGTTGTGGAGTGTGTACACAAGAACTCTGATGAACAATTCCAAGAGAAGTAAAGAGCGTTGAAACTTGTTAATTAAAAAATTCAAGGCCATTATCAGTTCTGATGATTTTAATGGTTGCAGAGAATTGTGTTTTAGCTAAGGTAAGAAAGGACTTGATCAAAAGAAAGGAATCACTTTTCATTCTCATCAGATAAAGCCATGTCATTCTAGAGTAATCATCCACAATAGTAAGTTAGTATCTATTTCCATTGTAAGTACATTGTCTATATGGACCCCACACATTTATATGTACAATCTCAAAAGGGGATACAATTTTCTTAATACTAGTAGGAAAGAAAAATCTAGTTTGCATGGCTAAAGGACAAACAGTACAAGGCACAGTGTCATTATTCAACAATTAGTTCTTCAAGAAAAGTATTTTTTGTATGACTGTTATTGGTGCATGTCCAAGTATTTGATGCCATATATTGCAATGAATGGATTGCTGTGATGAAGAGTGAGATGAATCTAAAACTGATGTGTGAAGAGATGGAGTAGAACTATTAACTGGAGTAGGTGTACTGAGCATTGAAAGAGAAGACTGTTCAGGTTCTTTGACTGGTAATGGCTTCTTGGTAGGTTGAAGTATGTAGACACCATCCTTCTCCTTACCAACCCCACTCACCTTACTAGTGCAAAGGTCCTGAAAGATGTAAAACTCATGGAAGAATAAAGCACAACACTTCAATGCCTTGGTGAGTTTGGAGACTGATATTAGATTGTATAGAAAGTTTGGAACATGCAACATATTATACAATGAAAGTTCATTTCGTAATATTAAGGATCATGTGTGTGTTACTGAAGTTGTATGCCCATTAGGTAGATATACTTTGTTGGAATTAGACTTAATAGGAGTAGATTCAGTTAAAAGATTCAGGCTAGAAACCATATGGTTTGAGGCTCTAGTGTCAATCACCCAAGAATTAGGTTCAGAACCTGCAAGCAAACAAGTATCAAGAAGTTCTTTTATACCTTCCATATTAGCTCTTGCCTCTGTAATAGTCGGCTCTTGGTTGATCAACTTCAAGAGTTGTTGATATTGATTTGCAGTGAACATTGGCAAGACACTATGTGTTGGCATACTACTAGTTTCTGCTTCCTCCACATAGTTGGCATTATTTACTGATGCTCCCCTGTAATTTCCTAAACCTTGTGACCTGTCAAAGCCCTTTTTTCTGTTAAACTTATGACTTGGAGGATATCCCACTAACTTGTATCAATTCTCCTTCAAATGGCAATAATCACAGCACATTTCACTATTCTTCTTGAACCTATTGTTCTGACTAAAAGCAAAAACTATTGGATCAGTCATATTCGTCTACTGCAATCTTGAGCTAAGCCTGTGATGACCCAAAATGTCATCTTTAAATTTAATAAGTAATTCTATTTTCTAAGACCTTAAAAAGCACTATTTATCATTCCTTGACTTGTGTGCACAATCCATAAATTTTTCGGAAAGATTTTATGTGAAAAATGGATTAAAATGTAAAATAGAGCCATAAAACTCAATTGAGTTGACTTTGGTCAACGTTTTGAGCAAACAGACCCAGATCAGTATTTTAACAGTTTTGGTAACTCTGTATCGTGATTTTGGACTTGGACGTATGCCCGGAATTTAATTTGGAGGTCCCTAGCTCAAGTTATGATCATTTAATGGAAACTAGTAATTTAAAGGCTAAAGATTTTCAAGTTTGACCACGGGGTTGACTTTTTGATATCGGAGTCGGAATACGATTCTAGAAATTTGAATAGCTCTGTTATGTCATTTATGACTTGTGTGCCAAATTTGAAGTCATTCCGGATTCATTTAATATGTTTTGGCATGAGATTTGTAAATTAAAAAGTTTAAAACTCAAAGTTTGAATCGAGGGGTGAATTGTAATTTCAGTGTTGTTTGACGTGATTTTAAACCCCGAGTAAGTCCGTATTATATTACGAAACTTGTTGGTATATTCGGACGGGGTCCCGAGTCCCCCGAGTGTGATTCGAATCGAAATTGGAACAAAAAATTGGACTTAAGCAAAAATATGGAACTTTACTGCTTCTGGTGCCTTCGCTTCTGCGAAGCCTTGGCCGCAGAAGCGAGAAATTCCTCGCAAAAGCGGCCTGGGCAAGCTGGTCAAAAAGCAGCAGGTGCGGAAAGTTGAACGCACCCGCGCGTCCGCAGAAGCGGACTCTGCGATAGCAGAAGCGGATTGCAGCGCAGATGCGCATTTTCCTCCGCAGATGCGAGGCTTCTCCTGGCCAGCCCTTCTTCGCAGAAGCGGCGTTTTCAGTTTGGGTCTTACATAAGAATCGAAAATGCCCATTTTTCTTCATTTCGTTTGGGTCTTAAAACCTCGGTTTTTGGGCGATTTGAAGGAGTTTTTTACGACTTTGAATTGGGTAAGTGTTCTTTAACCAAAAGTGATTATATTTCATAAATCCATGTCTATATTTATTATTTATTTCGGATTTAGATGGAAGAAGTTGGAATTTTTATAAAACTTTCCAAAAACGAAAAATTCAGATTTGAAGGTCCAATTGACATCGGAATTGGATAATAGTTGTATGGTTGAACTCGTAGCGGAACGGGTGTTCGGATTTTGTAAGTTTTTTGGGATTTGAGACGTGGTTCCCACTATCGAATATTTAAATGAATTTCAAATTTTTATCCGAAAAATTAATAAATTCATATGGAATTAATTCCTATGATTCGTATTGAGTATATCGAATTGTTTGTGAATAGATTTGAAGCTTTTGGAGACAAATTTAAAAGAAAAAGTTGTGGTCGAGTAATTGATTGGAATTTGCAAAGCGAGGTAAGTGTCGTGGTTAACCTTGACTTGAGGGAATAGAACCCTTAAATTATTTGTTATGTGAAATGCATGTGAACGACGTATAGGCGAGGTGACGAGTGTCTATACGTCGTCAAATTAATTGTTTGCCTACTTACTTGAAAAATCATAAATTATTTTAAATCATGAATTAATTATTATAATAATTATTTCTCTCCTATTCTTTGTCAAATATTAATTCTTGAATTCCTGCATTAATTGTTACATGCTATTTGAATTATGTATCTTAATTGTTATTTGACATTTAGCATATTAAATATTAAACTGCCTATTTTCTCCCTGATTTCCATAATAATTTGCTATTTGTCATTGTTTGTTTCATAATTAAATCATAATTATTGTATGCTTGTTGTCTTATAATTTTATATTAATTGTTGCATTTATTGGGGAAATTTCTTCTATAAGAATTGGTAAATGAATATGTTGGAGGAGCGGGTTGCACGCCGCAACAGAATTGATTATAATGAATATATTGGAGGATCGGGTTGCACGCCGCAACAGACTTATTAAATGTCTATATTGGAGGATCGGGTTTCACGCCGCAACAGACTTATTAAAAGTCAATATTTGGGGGATCGAATTACATGCCGCAATAGACTTATTAAAAGTCAATATTTGGGGGATCGGATTGCACGCCGCAACAGATTTATTAAAAGTCAATATTTGGAGGATAAGATTGCATGCCGCAATGGACTTATTTAAAAGTCAATATTGGGGGATCGGGTTTCACGCCGCAACAGACTTATTTAAAAGTCTATATATACTTGATTGAAATAAATATATGACAGACTTGATTAAAAGGAATATATTGTGAGAGCGGGTTGCACGCTGCAACAGAATTGAATGTAAATATATTGTGAGAGCGGGCTGCACGCTAAAACAGAATTGATGTAAATGATAATTGGTTATGACTGCTGAATTTGCTTCAATTATTATAAATGAGTTACCTGATTTATTTCTATTATTTGTTGTTGTTACTAATATTGCGTACATGTTAATGTAAGTGAACCGCCTTAGCCTCGTCACTACTTCGTCAAGGTTTGGCTCAGCACTTACCAGTACATGGGGTCGGTTGTACTGATACTATACTCTGCATTTCTTGTGCAGATTTCAGAGTTGGTCCCAGCGACGTACTATAGACTTGTTCGGATTTCAGCTACTCAGAGGAGACTCGAGGTATAACTGCATTGCGTTCGCAATTCTGAAGTCCCCGTCTATTTTACTTTAGCAGTGTATTTGTTTCCTGGCAGCTTTATTTTATTCAGACCTTTATATGTATTATTCTAGAAGCTCGTGCACTTGTGACACCAATTCTGGGATGTTATTTAGACAATGTTATTTTTAAGGATTATTTACTACATTTCAGACTTTACTTCCGTATTTGTTCTTTGTTATTAATAAATTTTAAAAACAATTATTTTAAAAATGAATAATATTATTCTAACGTTAGCTTGACTAGCAAGTGAAATGTTAGGCACCATCACGGTCCGAAGGTGAGAATTTCGGGTCGTGACAGTTGGTATCAGAGCACTAGGTTACATAGGTCTCACGAGTCACGAACAAGCTTAGTAGAGTCTCAAGGATCGGTACAGATACGTCTGTACTTATCTTCCAGAGGCTACAAAGTTTAGGAATAATTTCACTTCTTTCATTCCTTATCGTGCGTCATTGATTTATCTTGAAAAATATATCTCATATTCCTTTGTATCCATTCGTGTATGACATTGCGCAATCGGTATAAGTTGTGCGTCGACGGTTCGTGATGCCGTAGATGGACTACGAGGGAGCCAGAGATGCTCAAACATTGCCTCAACGTGTGGTTCCGACTGAAGATGCAAACGTATTAGGAGATCACCCAGTGAATCATGTGGGAGGTGCAACGGACCTGGGCATCTGGTTGATTTATACGAGCTGTGAAGGTTAATATTGTGGATCATCGGACGTGGTGAATTATGACTTCGCGTCGAGTGGGGGAGTCCACTATCAACGGATGGATTGCGGGATCATGTGTTATATCAGTTTTGGCCTTAAATGTATATATGTGGTACTGAAAGGTTCTCCAAAATTTACACATGTTTAAGGCCTGAGATTTTATAGAGGATAAGGTTGGAACTTGGGTATGTCCGCCTACTTAATAATCCTATACTTCAGTACCAAAGGAATTAGAGTAATAACTTTAAATTTACAGAAGGTTTACTCAGCGTGGACGTCATGGTTGCAGATTTTGGGGTGCTTCGGAAGAAGTACAGTGGTTGACGAGATTCTGGACTATGTGGTTCGTGCCAAGATTTGCATGTATGGAGCTCTAATTTTATGATCGTTGTGTATAAATAGGGTTAAGGGTTACCCTAAAGAAGATTCGAAGAGTATGCTAAGAAATGGGTCAGCTCAACAGTGTTGAGTCAGTATAACAAAAGAAGAAATTGGCCTTGGGAGAGATAATTCTCCACAGGTGTCCGTGGCAAGCCTATGAAGAGGGCAGACCAGCCAATGCAACACCGCCCACTTGGCTCAGTTCTCAGAAATGCTTTTGAAGAAGTTTGTTCCCGGACTCTCCGTAATGCGTGGCGCATAGTGTTTGAACGATTGCGTCAGGTCACCATGACAGTGTCATAATATGCCATCAGGTTTAATAAGTTAGCCCGTCATATTTCCTACTTTGCTTCCTACAGCCAAAGAGCGAGTCTACAGACTCATTGAAGGACCCAGTAATAATCGTAAAATTTTGTACGACTCAGGAGCTACATGCTAATATTTCATTTCCGCTAGTGGTAGAAATTGCCAAGATAAGGAGACCAAGTCATCTCGAAGTTCTGGGGATTCAGTGAATTCTACTCTGTAGGTATAAATCATTATAGCGGGGGCTCGGGTAGTAGGCCAGCCCAGTCCGCATATCGAATTATCCGGGGTGCTTCAGTAAGTTCTTTTAATGCACCACTGACATGAGTTCCTACAAATGGTTATTCCAGTTATCTGGCACAGACTCAATATGAGCATCCAAACCCGCAAAGGGTTTGTTATAAATACGGTGATACCAGGCACATCATGAGAAAATTGTTCCAAACTCGGGAGAGATATATTTCATCAAAGCACTCAGGCTACGTGCCCCATTGCAATTACTACACCACCCACATAATCATTTAGGGGTGGAGGACAGGCGGGTAGAAGGCGTCCTAGAGGTGGAGACCCAACCGTTGTTATATTTGTTTTATGGTATGGCGGAGGTCGTTACATCAGATGGTGTCATTACAGGTACGACCTCGATCTAAAATAAAGAAATAATTTCCTTAGCTTGATTCGATTCTGAGTATCAAAACGAGTCCTCCTATTGTGCTCCACTTATGAGTGAGCTTCGTAATTCTATAATTTATTTATGTTTTACTCTTGTTGGGAGATTCTATAGAGATGACTACGCCTATCATTCCATGTTGGTCACTAATAAGAGCTGTGAGGCTAAATGTGGCTTTCTACTACTCATATCGATAAGTTTTGATGTAATTTCCGGATAATTAATTATAAATTGTGAATTATATGCCCTACCGGTGTAGGGTTCATTATGTGTTGTGATTTTATGTAACCAAAATTATTTAAAAGTAGAAAATTGAAATTTTTGATTGGAACGATGTGCATATTACTTGTGATTCAAAACTGAGTACGAGATCCTTGCATTTTAATATAAAATGATATGTTTAAACCGAGATACGAGCTGCGGTGGAAGTTATATAAGGACGAGATCTTTGTGAGGAAAATTCTTGTGTTTAAGTTCTCCCTTGTGAAATTAAATTTGTACTATAGCAATAATAAGGAGTCATGCCTGTTAGGCTTATTTGAAAATTCTTGTATGAAATTTTCTGTACATACTTGCCAAATTCGTGTTATAATTATTGAGTTTTAACCTACGAGGTAGGTGCCCGTCCAGGTGGAGTTAAATGTGACTCGTTAATTTAGGTAAATAATTACGAGGTCTTCATGACTCGCATCTCGTTATCAGTATTGTGAAGGTTTGAAACAAGATTTTTGTTAACATGGAGTTAATTGACGATTTTGTAATTGATTATGAATAACTATTAAGACCAGATTGACCTATAAGGATGCCCCATCTAGATGGTCAGACGAGTGTGATTTGAACTTTCAGAAGCTCAAGACTGCTTTGACTACAATGCCAGTGTTGGTATTACCCACAGGTTCAGGATCTTATATGGTGTATTGTGATGCATCTCGCGTTGGGCTTGGTGCAGTATTGATGCAGGATGGCAAGGTGATTGCATATGCATCGCGGCAGTTGAAAGTTCACGAGAAGAATTATCATGTTCAGGACTTAGAATTAGCAGCCATTGTTCATGCGCTGAAGATTTGGAGGCATTACCTCTACGGTGTCTCGTGTGAGGTATTTACTGATCATCGTAGACTTCAGTATCTGTTAAAACAAAAGGATCTTAATTTGAGGCAGAGAAGATGGTTGGAGTTGTTGAAAGACTATGATATCACCACTTTGTATCACCTCGGAAAGGCCAATGTGGCGGCCGATGCTTTGAGTAGAAAGGCTGTGAGTATGGGCAGTCTTGCGTATATTCCGGTTGGTGAGAGGCCATTAGCTGCAGATGTTCAGACTTTGGCTAATCAGTTCGTGAGGTTAGATGTTTCAGTACGTAGTCAGGTTCTGGCTAGCATAGTCGCTCAATCTTCTTTATATGAGCATATCAGAGAGAGGCAGTATGATGATCCTCATTTACTTGTCCTTAAGGACACGGTGCGGCACGACAATACTAAACATGTTGCTGTGGGGAAAGATGGAGTTCTGCGAATGCAGGGTCGTATTTGTGTGCCTAATGTGGATGGGCTTCGTGAATTGATTCTTGAAGAGGCACACAGTTCGAGGTACTCTATTCATCCAGGTACCGCCAAAATATATCAAGATTTTGCGGCAACATTATTGGTAGAGGAGAATGAAAAGGGGTATAGTTTCATATGTAGTTCGATGTCTGAATGTTCAGCAAGTTAAGTACGAGCATCAGAGACCTGGTGGTTTGCTTCAGAAGTTAGAAATTCCTGAGTGGAAGTGCGAGTGTATCACTATGGATTTTGTTATTGGGCTCCCACAGACTCAGAGAAAGTTTGACGCAGTATGGATCATTGTGGACAGGTTGACCAAGTTGGCACATTTCATTCCGGTAGCAGTTACCTATTCTTCAGAGCGGTTAACGGAGATTTACATCCGCGAGATTGTCCGCCTTCACGGTGTGCTCGTGTCTATTATTTCAAATCGAGGTACGCAGTTTACCTCACACTTTTGGAGAGCTATACAATGTGAGTTAGGCACGCAGGTTGAGTTGAGTACAATATTTCATCCACAGACAGACGGACAATCGGAGTGCACCATTCAAATATTGGAAGATATGCTTTGCGCTTGTGTTATGAACTTTGGAGGTTCTTGGGATCAATTCTTTCCACTTGCTAAGTTTGCTTATAATAATAGCTACTAGTCGAGCATTCAAATGGCTCCATATGAGGCATTATATGGAAGGCGATGCCGATCGCCAGTTGGTTGGTTTGAACCGGGAAAGCCTCGGTTGTTGGGTACCGGTTTGGTACATGATGCCTTGGATAAGGTCAAGGTTATTCAGGATCGACTTCGCACAACTCAGTCTAGGAAAAAAGTTATGCGGACCGTAAAGTTCGTGATATTGCATTCATGGTTGGAGAAAGAATATTACTCCGGGTTTCACCTATGAAAGGTGTAATGAGGTTCGGAAAGAAGGGCAAGTTGAGCCCTAGGTATATTAGACCCTTTGAAATTCTTGAAAGGGTGGGTGAAGTAGCCTACAAGCTTGCATTACCACCTAGTTCATCAACGGTTCATCCGGTGTTCCATGTGTCTATGCTCCGGAAATATCATGGTAATCCGTCCCATGTGTTAGATTTCAGCTCAGTCCAATTGGACAAAGATTTGACTTACGAGGAGGAGCCGGTGGGTATTCTAGCCCGACAGGTGCAACATTTGATGTCTAAGAGTTATCCTTCAGTTCGGGTGCAATGAAGAGGTCAGCCGGTAGAGGCATCTACCTGGAAGTCCGAGTCAGATATGAAGAGTAAATATCCACACTTATTCACTAGCTCAGATACTTTTTCTAACTCCGTTCGAGGACGAGCGTTTGTTTTAGAGGTGGAGAATGTGATGACCCA
>AWOL01S0127384.1:11626-27206 GCA_000715115.1 Nicotiana otophora | reverse complement strand
TATATATATATATATATATATATATATAATAATTCAATTAAATAAAGAATATAATTTACACAAGTAATGCATGCTTTGAGTCCTAAACTACCCGGACTTTAGCATTAATAGTAGCTACGCATGGACTCTCGTCACCTCGTGCGTACGTAGCCCCCACAATTAGCAACAATTATTACTTTAATTACCTATGGGATAATTTCTCCCTCACAAGATTAGACAAGAGACTTACCTCAACTTGCTCCGATTTAATCCAGTAGTAGGCCTTTTCCTCGACTATCCAACTCTGAATGGTTTGAATCTAACCAAAATAATTCGATACAGTCACCAAGAGTTATAGGAATTAATTTCATAAGAAATACTACATTCTTAAATAAAATTCCGAAATTAGCTCAAAACTCGACTGTGGTGCCCACGTCTCGGAATCCGGTGAAACTCATAAAATACGATAACCCATTTAATTACGAGTCTAACCATACCAGTTTTACTCAAATCCGACTCTGAATTGACACCGAAATCGCAAAATTCGTTTTTATGAGATTTCTAAAAAACATTCTAAATTTCAATCTCAAAACACTAATTAAATGGTGAAAATAATGATATATTCGTGTATATTGACCAAATCCGAGTTAGAATCACTTGTCCCAATGTCTTTTCCTTAAAAATCTATAAAACATCGCCTCTGCTCAAGCTCCAATTTGTTAAAAATGGCGAATGGGACGAATGCCCTCCTTTATAATTCTACCCAGGCAGCCCTCGATCATGACACCGATCCTCGGCCTCGATCGTGGTTCGATCATGGCCCTAAATCCTGGGTCTTCTATCATGACCTCGATCCTCGGTCTCGATCATGCCCTCGATCCTCGGCATTGATCGTGGCTTCGATCATGGCCCTCTAGCCTTTGTCTTCGATCATGGCTCTCGAGCATGGGCCTTCGATCATGACCCTCGAGCCCTGCCTTTGATCATGATCCTCGATCATGGTTTCAATCTTGGGTCTTGATCCTGNTCCTGGGTCTCGATCTTGGGCTCGATCACAGTCCAGAATTTTCAGCAGAAGAGAAAAATTGCAGCAACTGTTTTAAGTCCAACTTTTGATCCGTTAACCATCTGAAACTCACCCAAGGTCCTTGGGACCTCAACAAAATATACCAACAAAGCCTTTGTCTTCGATCATGGCTCTCGAGCATGGGCCTTCGATCATGACCCTCGAGCCCTGCCTTTGATCATGATCCTCGATCATGGTTTCAATCTTGGGTCTTGATCCTGGGCCTCGATCTTGGGCTCGATCACAGTCCAGAATTTTCAGCAGAAGAGAAAAATTGCAGCAACTGTTTTAAGTCCAACTTTTGATCCGTTAACCATCTGAAACTCACCCAAGGTCCTTGGGACCTCAACAAAATATACCAACAAATCCTGAAATATCATACAAACTTATTTGAAACCTCAAATCACATAAAACGACGCTAAAACCACGAATCATGCTCTAATTTAAGCTTAATAAAACTTAAAATTTCCAACTTCTACATTCGATGTCTAAACCTATCAAATCAAGTCCGATTGACCTCATATTTTGCACACACGTTATAAATGACATAACGGAGTTATGCAAATTTTTAGAACTGGATTCCGACTCCGATATCAAAAAGTCAACTCCTCGGTCAAACTTTCAAACTCAAATTCCTATTTTAGCCATTTCATGCCTAATTTAACTACGGACTTGCAAATAAAATTCCGAACACGCTCCTAAGTCCAAAATCACCAAACGGAGCTGTTGAAATCGTCAAAATTCTATTCCGGGGTCATTTTTCTCAAAATGTTGACCGAAGTCAAACTTGGCCTTTTAAAGCCAACTTAAAGAACCAAGTATTCCGATTTTAACCCAAACACTTCCAAATCCCGAACCAACCATCCTCGCAAGTCATAAATTAGTAAAAGCACATACGGGGAGTCTTATTTAGGGGAACAGGGTTCTAACAGTCAAAACGACCGGTTGGGTCGTTACACCTAGACTGGTAGGAGGTATTTGGATCTGCACAAAACGATGTGCAGAAGTGTAGCATGAGTACACCATAACAGTACCTAGTAAGTATCAAGGTTAACCTCGGTAGAGTAGTGACGAGGTCAGATCAAGGCCCTACTGGAATAAATAAAAGATTGAATAAGTGTAAGGTAGTGTAATAATGGCAGTAATGAAATTAAAACAACAAATAGAATATCAAGGTTAGCTACAGGGAACTAAAGTAATTAGTGCGACAAGAAGAAAACAATTAAAAATATACTAAGGAAACAACAACCAAAGACAAGTGCAAAAATAGAGAAATGCCAACAATAGTCACTACTGAGGTACTGCCTCGTAGCCTCAAATCACAATAATAAATCACAATCTTTCCTTATATCACAGCAGGAGCCTTTGCATTTAGTTTTGTAAATCATTTTTCCGAAATAGCATCCCACGTTTTAGCCCACCTTATCATACCGCATGACTTCTAGTAGTTCCCCTACTAGCCTCGCGTATCAAACCCACCTTATCTCACCGTATGCGTTTCAACCCCAAAGCCGTATACCACCACATGCATATCAATATCACAACGTATCACAAATCACACCTCAAGTGCCCAATATCACAACTTGCTAGAGAAACCAAACAAGAACAGTATTTTCACAGCAAAGAGCCCATGGCTCAACCACAATGTACACAAAGGTCTCAACAATAACAACCGGAAAAGAACAACTCAACATAATGGTATTTCATAACTTAACAATTTGCCTCAATATGAATCACAACCTTTATATCTCAATACCAATTTCAACAACCAGATATTCCATAATTTAACAACTTCAAGTAATGGACTCAACGATTAAATAATAAATACGGAATAAGGGAAACCAAAACTTCAACTAAACATGTAGAGCAATTCCCAAATAAGATATAAGACAAGTAGACATGTGAAAATAGACTAGAAATGATAACTATAACATGTTAAGATAACTCAATTAAGGCATGAAAGGAATCTACATAGCTAAAACCGGTAATTTTCACATTTAGCTCACGTACACACTTGCCACCTTGCATACATGGCATTCACATATCACAATTATCACAATCAACACAAATCCTAAGGGGTAATTCCCCACACAAGGTTAGGCAAGTCACTTACCTCAAATCACGCTTACTCAATCCACTAGTATGCATTTCCCTCGATTATCCAACTCTGAACGGCTCGAATCTAGCCAAAACAACTGCATACCATAAACATAAACTATAGGAAGCTAATTCGAATAATAAAGTTACGATCTTTGTAAAGAAATAAAAAGCCAACTCAAAAAGTCAAGTTGGGCCCGCACTTCGGAACTTGATCAAAATTAAAAAATTCGAACATCCATTCGATAACGAGTCCAACCATATAAGAATTACTCAAATTCGACCTCAAATCGCCTTTCAAAACTCAAAAATTTAGTCTAGGAAGTTTCTACCATTTTTCCCGAAATTTCTAACTCAAATCCCTAATTAGATGATAAAAATAGTAATATATTCATGAATATAGACCAATCAGAATTAGAATCACTTACCCCAACGATTTCCTTGAAAAATCCTCAAAATATCGCCTCACACCGTGCTCTCTAAGTCTAAATTATGAAATATGAGATAGAACCCTCGTTTTGAAATTTAAGTTTTGCTGCCAGGTGATTTCTTCTTCGCGAACGCGAAAAATGCCTAGCGTCACGAAGCACAAAAATGTTGCTGCACAAATTACTCTTACACGAACGCGAGAACCCACTCGCAAACGCGATGACCAAAAATCCCAAGCTTTGCGATCGCAAAGCCTCACTCGCGAACGCGTAGACCAAACGCGTGGGGTCCCCCCAACCTGCCTTTTTTCTTCGCGAACGCGACTCCCTGCCTGCGATCCCAGTGCACAACCCACTGACCCTTCGCAAACACATGGCCATCTTCGCGAACGCAAAGGGTAAATCTCTAGAAACCCCTGAAGATTCTACGCAAACGCGGCAAAGCCTTTGTGAACGCGTAGAAGGAAACCAGAACTTCAGCAATCCTTAAGGTTCCGCAACGCACCGAACATTGTTCGAATTAAACCCGAAGCCCCCGGACCTCAAGTAAATATACGAACAAGTCTTAAAACACCATACGAACACGCTCGAAGCATCAAATCATATCAACCAACACTAGAATCATGAATCGCGCATCTATTCAAACCTAAGAAACTTATGAACTTCCGAATTCCAAAATTAATGTCTATTCATACCAAAACAACTCCGATTGACTTCAAATTTTGCACAAAAGTCTTAATTGAAATGAGTTCCAACTTCTAGAATTGGATTCCGACCCCGATATCAATAAAGTCAACTCTCGATCAAACTTTCCAACCTTTCAAACCTTCAACTTTTTAACTTTCGCCAATTCTCGCTGAAATGACCTACGGACCTCCAAATCAATATTCGGACACACTCCTAAGCCCAAAATCATCATACAGAGCTATTGGAACCATCGAAAACTCCATTTTGGAGTCGTCTATACAAAAGTCAAACTACAATCAACTCTATCGACTTAAAGCTTCAACTTAGGGACTATGTGTCCCATTTCACTTTGAAATGCACCCGAATTTGAGCTCTAGTGTATTTTCGGTGGTTTAAGGCCTTGAGTAGCTTCACTTCATTTATTAAAACTTGTACGTGTGGTCGGAATTGGATTTCAAATTGTTCAGAGTTGTTTTGAAAGGAATATTCTAAGTTCGGAAGCTTTACATTGAAAGAGTTGACTAAGGGTTGAATTTTGAGTAAACGACCTCAGAATTGAGATTCGAAGGTTTCAATAGGTTCGTATGATAATTTCAGACTTGGACGTATGTTCGAGTCGAGTATTGGGTCGTCCGGAAACATTTCGGCACCTATTGTGGAAGTTTGGCATTTTGAAAGATTAAGAATTTCTTAAGTTTGAATTGAAGTGAATTTTAATGTTATTGATGTCTGTTCGGGGTTTCGATCATTGGAATAGGTTTGTAAAGTGATTTATGACTTGCACGTAAAATTTGGCGTCATTCGGAGATGTTTAAGTGTAATTCGGACGCATTCTGCGAAGTTTAAAAGTTTGAAAGTCTAAAGAAGGATTTTGGCCGTCGATTCGTGGAATGTGATGTTGTGGATGTGATTTGTGGCCTCGAGTAGTGTACCAACCCAACCGATTGTTTTTATTCTAGATCCCCGTTCCTCTAAATAAGACTCCTTGTATGTGTTTTTACTGTTTTATGACCTGCGAGGACGGTTGATTCGGGTTTGAAAGGGTTTGGGTTAAAATCGGATCACTTGGTTCCTTAGTTTGGCTTTTAAAAGCCTAAGTTTGAATTTGATCAATATTTTGAGTAAACGACCTCGGATCCGAGGTTTTGATGGTTCCAATAGGTCGTATTATAATTTTGGACTTGGGCGTATGTTCGGATCGGGTTTTGGATGACCCGGGAGCGTTTTAGCGCTTAATGTTGAAAGTTGGCTTATTGAAGGTTTAAAATCTCTTTAAATTTGATTTGGAGTAGGTTTGGGTGTTATCGAGGTCCGTTTGAGATTCCGAGCCTGTGAATAGTTCCTTATGGTGATTTAATACTTTCATGCAAAATTTGGTGTCATTCCGAGTAGTTTAGGTATGTTTCGGTGCGTTCGGAGCAAGTTGGAAGAACTTGAAGTTCATAAGTTGATTCGAATTGGTTTGGGGTGTGATTCTTAGTTTTGGTATTGTTTTACGCATTCTGAGGGTTCGAGCAAGTCTGTCTCATGTTTACAAACTTGTTGGTATGTTTGGACGAGGCCTCGGGGGCCTCGGGTGCAATCCGGACGATGCACGGATTGAAATAAGACTCAAAATGGCTGCTGGTGCACCAGTTCTTGTGTGCCCGCACCTGCGAGCTTATGGCCACAGGTGCGAGCCCACAGATGCGAGTTCGTGGCCACAGAAGAGGCTTTGGGGAATTTGGTCAGTGGTCTGCAGAAGCGGAGAAACACGCGCAGAAGCGGCCTTGCTTCTGCGATGACTAGCCCGCAAGGTGCGATGGGACTGCAGATGCGCTTGACCATCCGCAAAAGCGATATCCCGTCCGCAGAAGCGGCCAGTGCTGGGCCTAAGGAAGTCCGTAGAAGCGAGCCTTGTTCTGCAGAAGCGGCGCCAAAGATACGGCCCAGTGACCGCAGATGCGAAAGTCCTAGAGGCAGAAGGCTTCATTTATTACGGGACTTAAGCCATTTCTAACATATTTCTCTCACATTTTGGTCGATTTTGGAGCTTCTTGAGAGGGGTTTTCACCTAGCAATTTAGAGGTAAGTAATTTCTATCCAATGTGAGTTAAATACATAGATTATAGGTAGATTGTAACATGTAAATTTGTGAAAATTATGGATTTAGATGAAAAACCTAGGTTTTGATAAAAATGGAATTTAACCATGAAAATAATTTTGGAATGGGATGAAAATTATATATTTGAGTTCGTGAGGTTATGGGTAACATTTATCTTCAAGAATTTTTGGAATCCCGGCACGTGGGCGTGGGGTAATTTTTAGGAATATTCCAATTTGGGTTGGGTAATTACTATAATAGTTAAATTATAAACTTTTGAATACATATTGATTAGTTTATATAACATTTGACTAGTTTTGGGTCGTTTGACATCGAGTTGAAGATTTAAAGCATATTTGTGGATCGGAAGTGAGCTTGAGAATGATGTAAGTCTCTTGCCTAATCTTGTAAGAGGGAACTCATCCCCTTAGGTGTATTTGTTATGAATTACTTGTGTGGGGAGCTACGTACGGACTACGTGACGAGAGTCGGTACGTAGCTAAATTCTATGTGATGTTCGGGTAGTCTTAGATTTACATCATGCTTGTTTGACCTGTTAGGTTGATTATTCATATTAATTGTCTTAAAAAGAGCCGAGGTTAAGGATTTTAAGATTTAAAGTCTCCAGTTTGGATTTTTCTTATGTTTGGGAAGAATTGAAAAATATTTATAATAACTCTGATAAATCCATGTTCACTCGCGTCGCAAGTATTTCCGCGAGCGAAGTAAAATTCATATACTCTCATAGGAGCGGGTCATTCGTCTTGGCAGGTTAATAGATGCATCTATGGTTTGTGTCGTTCGAACCTCGGCAGTGCACACAGTATATTTTCTGGATCGGGTCGTACGACCTCGGCATAAATCGTGCATGATAATACCCGAAGCCTTATTATATTTGATATTATTTTATGGCTTGAGCGGTCATAATTACTTAATGACAGAAATTGACTTAGAATTTACTATTAGTGAAAGAATGTTTATTAACTGCTTATTACTGAGTTGTATTTATTATTTACATAATTCATGCTTATTTAGAATTCATGTATTTCATTGTTAGCCCATAGTAAGTGTCGATGTCGACCCCTCGTCACTACTTCTTCGAGGTTAGACTAGATACTTACTGAGTACATNTATTTCATTGTTAGCCCATAGTAGGTGTCGATGTCGACCCCTCGTCACTACTTCTTCGAGGTTAGACTAGATACTTACTGGGTACATGTTATTTATGTACTCACGCTACACTTCTGTACTAATCGTGCAGGTTCTAAAGCAGGTGCATCTGGTAGTTATCCTGGCGCACACCCCTGATACTTCGAGACTCCATGGTGAGCTGATTTCCGAGTCCATCCTGCAACACCTGGAGTCTCTCTTTTGCTTTTATTTTCTGTCTACTCCATTCAGACAGTAGTTTAGTATTTTGTATATTCTACTAGTAGCTCATACACTTGTGACACCAGGTCTTGGAAATTTTGCTAGTAGACACTTGATGATTTTTGAGTAATTATTTCACCACCCTTGTTCTTATAGTTTTTTACACTTTATTTTATTAAATTTCTCACCTCTTATTTATTTGATAATTAAGAATCAACTATTTCTAAAATGTTAAAAGAATAGATACAAGGCTAGTTCACCGTTGGCTTGCCTAGCGGCGATGTTGGGCATCATCACGGCCTATAGAAAAATTAGGTCGTGACAAGTAGGTTCGCTATGTGTTTTGGAATTTGTTGGTATGTTTTGATGAGGTCCCAGGGGGCCTTGAGTGCGAATCGTATTGCAATCAGATCGAGTATTGGACTTAAAGAATTGCTGAAGCTTAAGGCTTCTGGTGTGATCGCACCTGCGAGGTTATGGCCGCAGGTGCGAGACTGCAGAAGCGGCCCAGGGGTCGCAGAAGCGGTTGGGATTGAAGCTGGTTGGATTTGCAGGTGCGAGCAATTTATGGCACCTGGGGGCTTGCAGATGATGGGCAATGGAGCGCAGAAGCGAAGAGGCGAGGAGGCATGGTTTTCCGCAGATGCAAAGGTTCAAGCGTAGGTGTGCATTTGCAGGTGCGAAGGCTGTTCTATAGAAGTGGAAAGGGGCCTTGGGCTAAAGAAGCGCATAAGTGGAGGAATTCCGCAGAAGCGGACTCTTGTCCGCAAAAGAGAAGTGTGGGAGGTAGGGGTGTTTGCATATGCGATGTTTGGACCGCAGATGCGGTCAAGTGACCGCAGATGCGATGATCGCTGGGCAGAAGGCTTTGTTAAATACGTATGTTTGGCTCATTTGCATTTCATTCCTTCGATGGGAGCCGGCCTTATTTTCATCGTCAATCATGAGGTAAGTAATTTCTACAAGTTGTGAGTTAAATATACGAATTTGGGCTTGTAAATACATGAAAAATTATGGAAATTTTGGAATTTTAAGAAAAATCTTAGAAATTGGTATTTTCAGATTCTGATAACGATTTTAGAAATAGAATTAGGAATAAATAATATATTTGAGTTCGTAATATTATGGGAAAAGTTCATCTTTGAAAAGTTTTAGAATCTGGGCACGTGTGCACCAGGGTTGACTTTGTTAACTTTCGAGCGGAGCTAAGGATTGTTATAAATTAATTAATTATGAGTATTAGAGTACATTCTTATTGGTTTGCACATTATTTGACTAGTTTCAGACCGATGGGCATTGGTTTGAGGAGCTAGAGAGGCATTGGAGCCAGTTATGGAACTTCGTAGCGAGGTAAGTCTCTTATCTAACCCTGTGAGGGGGAATTGACCCCGTAGGTGTTATATTCCTATGTGCTACATATTGTGGGAGCTAGGCACGTATGAGGTGACGAGTGTCTATGCGTATGCTAGGATTCCTGATTTGTCTAGGTCGACTTAGGTTCACGCCATGCTTTAATTGTACTATTTGAGTTATCCTTGCCTGTTGAATTCCTTTATTACAAGTTAAGACCTGAGACTAGGCTTGCGTAGAGTGATAGACTCGCTATTGTATAGATTTGATGAGCTACTTGATTTAGCCGCCGAATAATTGTGCTCCCCTTACAAATTTTTCTCGTATTGTGCGTTTTCATCGAACAACTTCCTTAAATTTCATAACTCACACGTCATGAGTGGGGTCAAGGACCCGTTAAAGCTTCTTATTCTAATGGGATCGGGCCGTTCGCCTCGGCAGGATTATTATAACACACTCTTATGGGATCGGGTCGTTCGCCTCGACAGTATCATATTCTTATAGGATCGGGCCGTTCGCCTCGGCAACATCATATTCTTATCCGATCGGGTCATTCGCCTCGACATTTCTATAAAAACTCTTATGGGATCGGGCCATTTGCCTCGGAAGCGTCGTGCATAAAAATTGACAAGAAGTCATTGTATCTGTGAGTTTTCTTGATTTGAGTTGTGACGACCTATCTGGTGGGGACTATTTTACATATATATAGTTGATTAGGTAACCGATAATTGCGATATTTAGTTTAATGTTCAGAGGAGGATTATACCACGTACCTATATTCGTTTATACTGTTTATTTACCATGTCTCATATTTGTTTACTTATTACTGTATTTGATTTATACTTGGGGAATTTCTATGTTATCATCAGGTATGTGGTACGTTGTTAGAGTAGTGGGAGAAATAACGTCAGATTCGCAGAAGATCTAATCAGCACGATATATCAGTCGGAGATACTATTGAGTGTATGAAGAGAGTATAAAATGGCTTATGGATGTTGAGACAACGTGGTCTCATGATTTGAGGTCACTCAGGATAAGTGTTATTTGAGGTATGTTATGTATTTGAAGGGAGCTATTATTATTTCAAAGTCAAGTCAAGAGTAAATCGGAAAAAGTTGGGTCAGTTAGTGATGGGTTGAATCAACATGGTTGTGGAAATGATCAGTTCTTTTAGTATGTTAAGCTATACAGCTGATTAGTGCCAGTACGTACGGTCTTGACAGCCACCATAATTTGATTGATTTTAAGGTATTTGATTATGATGGTATGTTATGTGTAGATGGATCCCAAATGAGTTATGGTGGTTTAGACCACAACTTGAGGTTTGTATTTTATGCAGTTATAGGAATTCGCTTGCGTGTTGCAATTGTCCCACTGAAATATGTTGAGTGAAAGGGGTTCTAGATGATGAAGTGTTTATTTTATTGGTAGTTCAGGAGTTATGATTAAATTCTTGTACTCTGGCGTATCGGCATGATAAATGCAGTGAGCAGTATGGAAATCGGAAGTTGATGACCAAGGTTGAGGTTAGGTGTTGATAAGAAAGTCACGAGCTCGGAGGAGCGGGGAAAGATTTAAGATATTCAGAGTATGCTGGCATTATTTTCGGGTAGTCTGAGGATGGTCTGTTTTGTAAAACAAGTGTTGGGTATTGAAATGCGGATGCTTGACTAGCACTATGGAAATAGCATGGTCAATGGCCATTAATGTTCAGATTTTACTACCTGGTGCGGAAGGTTGTTAGAGTTTATCCCACGGAAATATCTTATAAGCGTGATGTGTTAGTCATTAGATTGTTAGAAATTAAAATCAGGTATGGAAATTTTGGTGTTGTTGCCAACGGGAGAGGTTATGACTGAGAGGTGCTCTATTCCTTTGGTTATGGACTGTGGGATTTTGTTTCAGATTTGACAGCTGCTCTTTTGTGTTATGAATAGAGTCATTGTGGAGTCTTGGAAGGTTAGTGGCCCAGTATGGGCTGATTGAAATCGGTTTAAGGTCTGTTAGTAGATCTAATGTGAATGTATGCTCTACGTCAGGTCGGATGTGTTCATTCAGCATAGCACTATTTATGGAGGAGTCTTCGAGCGTTGGATGTTATTCCTGTTGTCAGCTATCCTATGTAATACTATATTATGCCATGCGGGTTGTGAGACGGCTTGATTATTCACACTGGTATTGTGGTCCTATGTAGCTATCGTTATTGCACCTTAGCCAAGTTTTGTGGTGCATGGCACTATCTGCCCCAGAGTCGTATTTATGCACTTGGCGTGCTTGTGGACGATATTCGGGTATTTCATAGGTATAAGCATTACGGCTTGATGGGTATTTTCTTATTTATTATTATGTGTGAATCGGGTGGCACGCCACCACGGGTATGTTGTTTGGATCGGGTTGCACGCCGCAACGATATCATGTGTGGATCGGGTTACACGCAGTAACAGTGAGATATTGAGTACGATTCCCTATACTTATTTCTGTGTATTTTGTTTCTTATTATCTGAGAAAGGTTCATAGCATCTTTTCGGCTATTTTATTCGTTACGCGGGCTGGGTAGTTCTTTTCCAGAGTCTGTTCTTCCTTACGTGTCGTATTCGAGTTGCAGCTTGTTGGTGCATTGATGGCGTCATATGAGATCTTGGTCAGTGTTTGAGGTGTCTTATTTCGCGAGCAGCTTGTACTGGGCGAGACAAGGTTATTGGACCTGAAATCGGAGTGATCTGATTTATGTAACATAGATTAAAGAGAGAATGTCGCTATTCAATTCAGAATGAGGTAATGGTTTTGGTCGAGCGGAGGAATCCGTGAGTTATTGATTTAACGGGTGGTTATCATTTCCTGCACATATCTTTCATCATTGTAGTATTGGGAGGGTTGAGACCGGGCTTAGATGTGTTATTAGGTATAGTATGGGTGTCGGGTCAGTAAATTTGCAGTTGTTGTGCTTGGAAAAGGTTACCATGGGCAAATGAGTTATGCGGTACATTGTGTGATGTCAACGTGGGTGCATGATCATGTGTGGGTTCAGCGTGTGGAGATTGGTATGGTGTTTGTATATTATAATCAGGTCTTGTAGAGAAATTCGGAGGTTGGAATTTGGTCCTAAGGCTTATTGACTAGTTAAAAGGGAGGATCTTCCGTCTGGCTCAAGCAAATGTATTCACCTGGGTTGTGGTGGCACGGGTAGGTGCACAAGGTGTTGAGCAGTTATTTTGAGGCAATTCCAGAGCAGTTCTTGGCACGTTCGAGGACGAACGTATGTTTAAGTGCGAGAAAATGTTACAACTCGACCTATCATTTTGAGCTCTAGCGCGTCGTTCGGCAGTTTGAGGCCTTGAGTAGATTCACTTCATGTATTACAACTTGTACGCGTGGTCAGAATTGCATTTCGGAAAGTTCGGAGTTGTTTCAGAAGGAAAATTCTCAAATTGAAAGCTTTATGTTGAAAGAGTTGACTAAGGGTTGACTTTTGAGTAAACGACATCGAAATCAGGATTTGAAGGTTCTAATAGGTTCTTATGATGATTTCAGACTTGGGTGTATGTTCGGGTTGAGTATCGGGTGGTCCGGGAGCATTTGGGCACCTGTTTTGGAAGGTTGGCATTTTGAAAGTTTAAGAATTTCTTAAGTTTGAGTTGAAATGAATTTTGGTGTTATCGATGTCCGTTCGTGGTTTTGAGTATTGGAATAGGTTTGTAATGTGATTTATGACTTGCACGTAAAACTTGGCGTCATTCCGGGATGTTTAAGTGTAATTTGGATGCCTTCGGCGAAGTTTAAAAGTTTAAAGAAGGGTTTTGGCCGTAGATTCATGGAATTTGATGTTGTGGATTTGCTTTTAGGCCTCGAATAGGTTCGCTATGTGTTTTGGAACTTGTTGGTATGTTTGGATGGGGTCCCAGGGGTCTCAGGTGCGAATCATATTGGAATCGGATCGAGTATTGGACTTAAGGAATTGCTGAAACTTAAGGCTTCAGGTGTGATCGCACCTGCGAGGTTATGGCCGCAGGTGTGAGACCAAAGAAGCAGCCCAGGGGTCGCAGAAGCGGTTAGAATTAAGGCTGGTTGGATTCGCAGGTGCGAGAAATATACCGCACCTGCGGGCAATGGAGCGTAGAAGCGAAGAGGCGAGAAGGCGTGGTTTTCCGCAGATGCGAAGGTTCAAGCGTAGGTGCGCGTTTGCAGGTGCGAAGGGTGTTCCGTAGAAGCGAAAAGGGTCCTTTGGCTGAAAAAACGCAGAAGTGGAGGAATTCCGTAGAAGTAGACTCTTGTCCGCAAAAGCGAAGTGCTGGAAGCAGGGGGTGTTCGCAGATGCGATGTTTGGACCGCACATGCGGGATCGCACATGCGGTCAAGTGACCGTAGGTGCGATGAGCGCTGGGCAGAAGGCTTTGTTAAGTACGTGAGTTTGGCTCGTTTTCATTTCATTCCTTCCATGGGAGCCGGCCTTTGAGCGATTGTGGAGCGCCATTTTCATCATCAATCATGAGGTAAGTAATTTCTACAATTTGTGAGTTAAATATACGAATTTGGGCTTGTAAATATGCCAAACCCATAAGCGGCCCGCTAAAGTTGGCTTCGCTTTTCATTTTGACATCTTTACTCAGGATTTTTCCGTTTTGACACTTCAACTCATTCCTTCATGTTCCACTTAAACACAAAAATGTTGACTTGTCATATTGTGTGATGTGCACCTCTTTTGAGCGCGTGGAAAGCTGAATATATTTGTTTTTTAATTTATTTCTCTTTTCTTCCTCCCTCTCTTTCAATCATCACCTATGCCCTTCCCCTACCTACCAACCCTTGGAACGCCGCCCTCGCTTTCCCTTACTCCCTCCCTCTTCTATGTCCTCTACTATGATAACTAAATGGTGAAAATGTGTACAAAGTCCTTGTAAATCTATTCCCCATCATTACATAAAAAATGAGCAAGCCTGTGTAACCTCTATTTATGATATCCAGGAATATTGGGGGCACAAAACTACGTTACAAAATCCCATAATGTCAAATTGATTTCGCTTTTCAATTAAAGCTAGTCAAATTTATTAGTTATGTAGGAGTATCATCTTTGGTTTCTTGATGAAAATATACAAAAGATCAGTTCTCTCTATATTGCAGTGAATCAACTAAATAAAAAATGATTGTCAAATTAGAACACAAAAACAAATTCGAGAAACGAGAGAAATTATTTAAGTGAAATGACAACTTGAAGCTAGTGATAGAAGATTTCCTATTGAAGCCAGTGGAGATTTTAGTGGTGAAAGATCTGATGGTTGTGGGAATATGATAAAACCAGAGGATTGGGTGAGTGGAGAAGATGACGGAGGTGGGGGTAATTGAAAAGATAGTTTCTTTTTTCTCTCAAAATTTATTGTAAATTATTTGGGAACAAATTCCACATGTCATCGTTTGATTTGTTATTTGTCACATAAGCCGCGTGTGAATTACACACTCTTTGTATTTTTGACCGGTCAGCGTTTTGTGTTTAAGTGGCACATGAGAAAATGAGTTGAAGTATCAAAATGGAAAAGGTTTGAGTAAAGGTGTCAAAATAAAAAGTGGAGCCAACTTTAAGGGGCCGCTTATGGGTTTGGCCTTGTAAATACATGAAAAATTATGGAAATTGTAGGATTTTAAGAGAAAACCTAGAAATTGGTATTTTTGGATTTTGACCATGATTTTGGAAATGGAATTAGAAATAAATCATATTTTTGAGTCCGTAATGTTATAGGTAAAGTTTATCTTCGAACATTTTCGAAATCCGGGCACGTGGGCATGAGGGTTGACTTTGTTGACTTTTCGAGCAGAGTTGAGGATTGTTATAAATTGATTAATTATGAGTATTATAGTACATTCTTATTGGTTTGAACATTATTTGACTAGTTTCGGACCGATGGACATTGGTTTGAGGTGCTACAGATGCGTTGGAGTCGGTTATGGAACTTCGGAGCGACATAAGTCTCATGTCTAACCTTGTAAAGGGGAATTTACTCTGTAGGTAGTATATTCTTATGCGCTACATATTGTGGGAGCTATGCACGTACAAGGTGACGAGTGTCAGTGCGTATGCTAGGATTCATGAAATGTCCGGGTCGACTTAGGTTCACTCCATGCTTTAATTGTACTATTTGAGTTATCCTTACATGTTGAATACCTTTATTACGCATTACGACCTGAGATTAGGCTTGCAGTGATAGTTTTGCTATTGTATATATTTGACGAGCTACTTGATTTAGCCGCAGAATAATTGTGCTCCCCTTACGGATTTCTCCCGCATTGTGCATTTTAAAGCTTCCTTAAATTTCATAACTCACACGTTTATTCGTGAGTGGGGTCAAGGACCCGTTAAAGCTTCTTATTCTAATGGGATCGGGTCGTTCGCCTCGACAGGATTATTGTTAAACACTCTTATGGGATTGGGTCGTTTGCCTCAGCAGGATATTAGAAAACACTCTTACGGGATTGGGCTGTTCGCCTCGGCAGTATCACGTATCATATTCTTATGGGATCGGGCCGTTC
>AWOL01S0127379.1:0-20808 GCA_000715115.1 Nicotiana otophora | reverse complement strand
TGACTCGAACTCACAACCTCTTGGTTGGAAGTGGAGGGTGCTTACCATCAGAGCAACTAATAAATCCTTTTTTCTTAAAAAAAAAAAGGAGAAGTTAACTTAAATTAAAAGTGTACAAGAACTTTTATACTACTATCTTAAAAGTTAATTACATATAATTAACATAGTTTTGTGACTTAAAAAATAACATAACTTGCTACGACATGCAAAATTGCGGTGGTCATATAAGAAAAACTCGGTAAATTTCACAAATGATCATATCACTATGACTCATTTTCACCAAAGTCATATAACTATGTTTTCTCGCACAAAAATCATAAAACTTTTTACTAACTCACACAAAATCATAGTGACCGAAAAATACAACTTTTCAGTAGTATTTTTTTATTCCACGATTTTTTATTTTTTTATTTTGTCTAATAAATAGTATAATCTAACTAAAATAGGAATGACCCAACCGGATCTAACCATTTGTGAAAATTACCCAAGAAAAATTATAAATTAAATTGTTTAAAAAAATCAGCCACGGCTTTAATGAGTAAATTGTGATAAACGTTTAATTCGTGGATTAAAAACGTTTTAAACTAGATGACACTCTTATGAATTCAACATTATTAATGCATAAAAAATATGGGATCTTTACACAAATAGCCAGCCATATTAATTATTTATTTTTTCTAATCAAATACATAGATTATACATATATAATATATAAATTATGCATATATTATACTTCCACCTGCTATTTTTAGTTTAAGTTATTAGGTAAGCGACTATTTGAGTTAATTCTTCAGAAAACCTTAGTAATGCATCACAAAACAGACTTGTGCTTTACTTAGGTAATAACCGTTGTCACTTGACAGTAATAATAAGAAAAAAGTGGTATAAACAAATTACAACAAATTGGGCCCATATCGTTTTGTGAAGCCCACGTGTTTTTATGCATATCTTTAGAATCAGCACGTGATGATAACTTCCACGGACGGCCATTGGGCACATATCTTTTACCCTCTCCCCATACGGTCCCTATATGACGAGCATTTTTATTTCCCTTTTCTATTACACCCTTCGAATTAGGAAACCTAGCACTTTCACCCATTAAGTTCCACTTTAGTTCATTCCAATTAAGCCTTTCCCATTGCCCTAACCTCAAAATAGATGGATAACACGCAAAATAGATAAATGATCAACTTTCTGCAATTTGGATAATCTGAAATAAATATAGTTTAAAAACTTTTTGAAATGTGGGGAACTCTGTATTTACTATTGAAATGTGCTCATTGCTTAATCTATGATTTTTTTTTAATCTATGATAAGTTGGTTTTAGAATTATGTCGTGTAGTGAATTCCATCACCTCTTTTAGAAATTAGAAGTAAAAAACTCCATCGCCTCTTTTTCCCAAAAACAAAAAAAAAAGTTTGACTTAGTCCAAACAGATCCATTTTATTGCAAGTTCGTGAAGTGAATTTGGAAATGTGTCATACTTATCTCAACAAATAAACGTGCACTATTTCTAATCTGGCGCCCTTCAGTCAATTCAAATTGATAATATAATTTGTTTTCCTTCTCTTTTCCGGTTCTTCATTTTTTGGTCTATCAGTTTGGCATGTCTGACTAGTCGAAGTCTAACAAGTTACAAGCAATAGGTTAACGGGTAGTTTTATTTTTATGACATAACTGTATATAGTATTAACTCATCTCTTTCTACAAATAAATTTAGTGGAAAATGACTTGACAAAGTCTCATGTCCTTCTTTTATTGTTTTTCTTTTCTGAATATTTGTATTTCCTCATTCTGACCATTCAAGTTAATTCCCATGCTTGTGATTCACTTTAATAATTCACTCAGTTCGACCTAACAAATCATGTTAATTCCCATGCTTGTGATTCACTCTAATAATTCACTCAATCAATCCATGAACGATGCCCATAGTCCTTTATTATATTTTACATTTGTTCTTCAGCTAGACAAATCAAATTTCTTTTCTATATCATACGCACAAATATCACTTTTTTTAAAAAACATTCCTATGTTTTGAAAAACAAACTTTGAAATAAAGAATTAAGTTATGGTTTGGCCCACTGGTTTAGTTGACATTGCCTCCCATCTATGTTAGAGGAAGAAAATGTAGTTGATTGACATGAAAAAGAAGTGAACCGAACATAATACACTTTCAAGTCTAGATACATTCAGTTCAAGTTTTCAATAGAAAAGCATTACTCCCATTAATTTGTTCATAAACTCCAGCTAAAAGTTTGTTGCTTAAGAGGTATAATGTAATATTCATTACGACTTAATTCTACGGTTGGCTTTAAGAAGATCAGTAGGGAACAAGTGTTTTGACTCTTTGTTTTTCTTGCTATGCCAAGACTTGTAAGTTGTAACCCAAGAATATTCAAGTAGTAATACTTATTTACCTAGTTGTTAAATAACATTTTTTTTAGCATTGTTCGAGCCAACTTACATGAAACTATTCTTAAAACAAATTAGGTCATGGTCTGGCCCACTGGTTTAGTTGACATAGCCTCCCATCTATGTTAAGAGGAAGAAAATGTAGTTGATTGACAGGAATAAGTAGTGAACCGAACATAATACACTTTCAAGTCTAAATACATTCAATTCAAGTTTTCAATAGAAAGTTTAAAGAAAAAAAAAATTAATGTAAGATATGGCCTAAATTTGTTCATAGCAAACTTGGAGTCAAAGTATTCAAACTTGGAGCCAAAGAATTCTAGCTTGGAGCCAAAGAATAAAAGTATTTTCTTTTATTCTTTTTTCTTTACTTTGGGACCAAGAACTTTGCCATATAAATATAGGCCATCTTACTTCATTTGAATCATCCCATATTTTGATTAGAAACTCACTTTGAGTATTCTTGTAATAGAACATTTTATTATATTCCATAGAGTTAATGTTGGGAAACACTTTGAGTGAACCCTTCTTTGTGAGTGATTGTAGCGAGGTTATTCTCTTGGGATATATTTTGGTATAATTAGAGTTTCATCTCTAATTTTGTACACTCTTTTGTGTGCCTGTTGTTATAGTGAAATTGCTCCTCTTCGCTTGTAGACGTAGGTCACTTTGACCGAACCACGTTAAATTTTGTGCCTCTTTTATATGCTTTAATTGTCGTTATTATCAACTTGCATTGCCTTTGTTATTGTCATTATAACTTTGTTTGGCTAAATTCCGCGCTACTCGAATTTCCGATCCTAAAAAATTGGTATCAGAGCCGGATCTAACCGGGTTAGTTTAAGTAGCCAATATTGACTCTAACAAAGACTTATATTGAGAAATTTGACCGAAGTGCAAACTTCGGGATGTGGCAATTAAAGATGGAAGCTATCCTAATTCAGGATGGCTTAGACTTAGCTTTGCAAGGAAATGAGAAAAAGCTGGATAAAATGACGGATGAGGAGTTTGCTATCATAGAAAAAAAGGCAAAATCAGGTATCATTTTAAATTTCTCAAATGAGATTTTACGTGAAGTTTCTGTGGAAACCACAACCAAAGGCATGTGGAAAAAATTAAAAACCTTGTATATGAAGAGGATAGTGAAAAATAGACTTTACCTAAGCAGAAGCTTTACACAATTCGTATGGGTGAAGGTGCCTCTATTCTCTCTCATCTTGACACCTTTGATTCCATTCTTATGGATTTGAATAATATAGATGCTGAAATTAAATATGAGAATCAAGTCGTGTTGCTCCTTTATTCTCTACCCCCATCTTTTAAGCATATAAGTGATACTATGCTTTATGCGAAAGATAATATCTTTTATAAGGATATTAAATCTATCTTAAAATCAAAAGATCAGATAGATAGTGATATTACTGGGGGAACTAGTGGAACTCAAGCGGAAGTTGGCTTATTCATTAGGGGTAAATCCGACTCAACATCCAGATACAATAATTTAGAGTGTCGCTATTGTCATAAGAAATGTCACATTATCTGTGAATGCTATAAGTTGAAAAATAAAGAAAAGCATAAGGAAAGAAAAAATAAGCACATGACATTGCCGAAGCCAGTTTAGCAACTGATGAGATTGTGGGAACAATATTTTAAACTACTAAAATTAGTTTCAAATCTGACAATGAATGGATTTTAGATTCTGGTTGTTCGTATCATATGTGTCCCAACATGGACTTGTTTTCTACATATGATTCGGTTGAAGGTGGAGTTGTCCAATTGGGTAACAATGCTACTTGTAACGTTATTGACAAAGGTACAATTCAGATCAAAATGTACGATGGCGTGGTGAGAACGCTCACCGATGTTAGATATGTTCCTAAGTTGATATAACGACCTGACCGGTCTTTTTGAGTATTACAACCTCGTTTTCCCATTTACTACTCTATTTATGCTTTATAATTGTATTATGACCTATCATATTAATTAGTTCGGGACCGGAAGGGTTTCGGAATGAATTGAGACACTTATTCTCATAATGGAAAACTTAAGTTAGAAAAGTCGACTGGATATTGACTTATATGTAAACGACCTCAGATTTGAATTATGATAATTCCAATAGCATCGTATGATGATTTTGGACTTAGGAGCATATCTAAATTTGTTTTTGGAGGTCCGTTGTGGAATTAGGCTTGAAATGGCAAAAGTTAAATTTTTGGGAAGTTTGACCGGGGGGTTAACTTTATGATATCAGGGTCAGAATCCGATCTTGGAAATTACAATAGGTCCATAAAGTGAAATGTGACTTGTTTGTAAAATTTAAAGTCATTCCGGATTGATTTGATATGTTTCGGCACAAGATATAGAATTTGAAAGTTCAAAGTTCATAGATTTTTGATTTGAGGTACGGTTCGTCGTTTTGATGTTGTTTGATGTGATTTGAGGCCTCGCGTATGTCCATGGTATGATTTAGAACTTGTTGGTGTATTTGGTTGAGGTCCCGGGAGCTTCGAGTGAGTTCTAGATAGTTAACGGATCAAATTCGGACTTAAGAAAAATGCTGGAACTGCTGCCTCTGATGTGATCGCACCTGCGAGGGTCTTGGCCGCAAGTGCGGCGGGGTTGGCGCATATGCGGGACTAGGGATGGCCTGGGATCTTCGCAGGTGCGGCAATTTTTGTACAAAAGCGCGACCGCAAATGCTGTCCTAAGCATCGCAGAAGCGATCTGGGCTGGTCAAGCTATTCTCCCAGAAGCGAGTTGTTTCCGCATAATGAGGGTCGCAGGTGCGACCTCTTGTTCGTATTTGCGAAAGGGCTGGACAGAACCCTTTAAGTTCGAGGGTTCATGATTTTTTACCATTTTCGGATTTTGGAGCTCGGTTTGGACGATTGTGGAGAGGAGCATTTTCACACGACTTGGGATAAGTGTTCTTAACTCCCTTGTGATTATATTCCATGAATCTATCTTCATTTTAGCAATTGGTTGATGAATTTAAAGAGGAAATTGGGGGTGTGGGCCTAAAGTTCATAATATGAATTTTTGAGTTTTGAACATCAATTTGGAGTTGGAATTGAGTGAAATTAGTATGGTTGAACTTGTAATTGGATGGGTTGTCGGATTTTGTGAGTTTTTGTCGGATTTCGAGACGTGATCTTCACGGGTGATTTTTGGAGTGTAATTTTGGATTTTGTGAAAAATATTAGAATTTTGATATGGAATTGATTCCTATAAATTATGTGGACTGAATCAAATTTATTTTGGCTAGATTCAAGCCGTTTAGGAGTTGATACGTACAGAATGGGATTTCTAGAGCATTGTTTGGCTTGCTCGGCATTGGATTCGTCTTGTTCGAGGTAAGTAACTCTTCTAATCTTGGAAATGAGGGTATGGACCCTGATTATACGTGTTATGTATTTGGTATTGAGGTGACGCACATGCTAGGTGACGGGCGTGTGGGCGTGCACCATGTGAATTGGGACTCTGTTATTTCCATGGCACTGTATAGTGGTCCTACTTTGTTGATGTCCGTGTTTTCACCATGTGATAAAGTAATCGAGTTGTCAATCATGTTAGATATCATGTTTAGGCTTTATGATGATACTGCTAGGACCCATAGTGGTCGTTTCTTGTTGTCATTTCACTGATTTCATTGATAATTCGTACTCAGTCATATTCATGCATTCATATCATATCTCAGTCTCAGTTGTTATTTATTGATACATCATATCATTGTTGTCAGGCTAGTTTCATGACATTGTGAGCCCGTGAGTGAGACTGAAGAGATTGATGACTGAGTAGGGCCAGGGGCCTGTTTGTGAGGATATTGATACTATAGCACGTGAGTTATCAATGCGGATCCAGATATTGATATTATGGCACGTGATTTGTCGGTGCAGCACGTGAATTATCCGTGCGGATTATAGTGCTTGGGTTGTAAGAGCCCCTCCGGAGTCTGCACACCCTAGTGAGTGCGGTTGATATTATTGAGGGATGAATCTTCCCTGGACATGGATCTTGTCCGAAGCATTATATACCTGGAGATGGATCTTCTCCATGGGCTGGATTGGCCCTACTCGGTACTGAGTGACTGATGATCTGTTGATGTGTATGTTCCGTGATGGATCTTCCCTGGGCCGGATTGGCCATATACAGTACCGAGTGATTGGGCATGATGAGTGGAATGTGTGAGAAAGTGAGATTGAGTACTCTGAGAGTGTGAGTACATGAGTTCATCTCTGAGATACATTGCATTGACGTGCACACCTGACATACAAGCATAAAGATGTATTTTTCTCATGATGTACGGTATCACATCATTCATGATTTCTCACACATGTTGACAGATGGGCATAGTGATGCATTTGTTTTACACTGGTTATTTGAAAAGAAAATGAAACATCTTATTTATTATTGAAGGGATTTTGGGAAAATTATTATTTTCAACCTTATTCATATTTTTGGCAACTCCGGTAAACGATATGGGTTTGCATTGATGTACTTGAAAGGTAGAACTATTTTCAGAAATCATGTTTTTGTTGAGCATTTGATTGTTAAGTTACTTCTGGTATTACTTGTTTTATGTTGTTCTGAACTATTGTTGGTTATTGAAGTTAAGACCCGACCTTGGTACAAGCCCGTCACTACTTTCAACCTAAGGTTAGGTTTGTTACTTATTGAGTACATGGGGTCAGTTGTACTCATTTTACACTTCTCCACCTTGCGTGTAGACATTGGCTATTGATGTTGATGTGTTCGTTGGGAGCTGGATCTGAAGATGTATCTGCGTTCCGGTTGTAGCTGCCTCTTGTTTCATGGTAGCCTTAGATTCATAAAACTCTCTTTATGTACTTTTCAAACAGATGATGTATTTACTTCATACCAGTTTTGTATACTCTATTCTTTGAAGCTCATGATTTGTACTACCAGTTCTTGGGGAATATATAAGATTAAGATTTTTCCTTACTTAAATTGCTTTAATAATTTTTATTAAAATTGGATAGTTGATAATTGGCTTACCTAGCGGGTTGGGTTAGATGCCATCACGACTAGTTGGATTTTGGGTCATGATAAGGTAGTATCAGAGCAAGTGTCTAGTAGAGTTTTATGGATCGGTTTGATGACGTCCATACCTATCTTCGAGAGGCTACAGGGCATTTAGGATATATACTTCCCATCTTTCCTCATTATCGTGCGGAATTGATTCAGCTTGAGTCATAACTCTTTGAATTCCTTCCACGCATTCGTATGCGCACATGAGCACTCAGTATCAGCTGTGCATCGCCGACTTGTGATTCTATGAACGAAGTTCGAGATGTGTATTCTGTATTTTGGTGATGTGCCAGTCTGGAGGACTTAAGGCCATGGTTTGACCGTAGCTTAAGCTCGGTAGATTTAGTTGTAACTTGTATATTTGGACTCATATGTCTGGTAACGTCCCTACGAGTGGAAATTTGTGGCTCGATGAGTGGTGGAATGGCTTTGTGATAAGTATGATGTAACTGCGGGATGTGTTAAAACGATTTGAATGTGACTAGAAGTGTTTGCTTGAAGTATAAATGAAGACCATTGGGTTCTTGATTTTTGTTTTGATGTGATGTACAATCTCGAGTGTGAATATTTTGAAAGATCTTTCACGTTGTTAAATTTTAGGGCAAATTAAATTCTCGTGTCTGGTTAATGAGTTTGGACTCAGAAAGATTAAGTGATTTCATAGTAATCATGGTTGCGAAAGGCTTTAACAAGATGCCAATTTGAGACTAAGCAGGTGGGTTATCTCCTGCGAAGTAATCTACGTAGGTGAGTTCCTTATGATGTGAATAGAGAGTTTCTTTTCTGCCAGCGGGACGTATATGTTGAGACTTGAATTTGAATCTGGTTGAGAAAGTAGACTTGAGTGTTAAAGGGATGGATGCGAGATTAGCAGACGATTGAGGTATTTTTATGGTTGGCGTGGTATGATCTTGAGAAGAATTTTTGTTAAACTGACTGCGGTATTAAGGCAGTAATAGAATATGGGTATTGTGAGTTATCGAGTGCTTTGATCTATGACTTTGAGCTAAGTGGGGGAGCCTGCTAGTGACAATTCAATTTCATAGTTATATGTAAAGGTTTAGTTTTGGGTTGAGGCATACTTGTGGATTAGTTATGACTTGTAGAGGTGGAGTTCGAGAATGACTCGAGTAAGAAAATTTCTGGATACGGGTTATATTGCGCTTTATGAGTATATGAAAATCGTGGGATGAGTGACTTGTTATTTGTGAATGATGTAGTGCGCACAGAGTATGAATTTAATAGATGGTATTAAAGTAGAGTTACTTCTTTGAGCGTTGTTATGCTAATGATGCACGTGTCTTTTGGCCCATTTGGGCGGTGTAATTTGGATTCGAACAAAGGGGGGAGACTCTTAATAAAGTTCCAATAGGTTCGAGGTTTATATATAGCAATTGAGAATTTCTCTGGACTTGTGTATGGATAAAAATCTGAGACTTGCATTTGATGATGCCTGGACTTACGGAAATTTTGTATGACTATGTATTATACATTTTGTATAAGGAAGGTAAGAAGAACAATTTCAAATTCACATAAGGTATTTTCAGAGTGAGTGTTACAATTGTGGTATTTATGAAGGTGCTTAAGAAGAATACTGTTGCTTATGGGCTGTAGGGCATCGTGGTTCTATGCTAAGGTTTGTGGGATGAGTTGTGGTTAAAGATCGTGGCATTTTAGCAAGGAGAAGTATCAATATGAAGACAAATTCGGAAGGGACTCGGAGAAATAAGACAGCTGGGTAGTAGGTTGGATCAGTATGGTAATGGATATGATCGGTTCTTTGGGTGCTTATGATGTGGGGGATTTTCTACAGGTGCTTTGTGGCAATACTCTTGGGTTTGGCGACCTGTGTGGCTTGGTTGAGTTAGAGAGATTTAAATCTGATGGCTTGATTATGTGTAAATAGATTTCAAGGCATTGTCGAGGATTTCTACCATGGTTTGAGAAGGGTATTTTCTTACCGGCATGAGGAGCATGTTGAGTATTGTGATTTCCTACCGGATGGGATCAAATGGAAGGCTTCTGGCTGATCGGATATGTATTTTACTTGTGACTCCGAATGATTATGGGGTTCCCGTATTTTTCATATGATGGCAAATAGATGTGGTGTGTTGTATGGAATTAAGGTTTGCGTGTGCCAGGTCCCGGTTTAGTTTTGAAATGGAGGTCATAAATTCTTAGAGGGCATGGACGGTTTTCGATGTTTAGATGAATGTTATAACTAATTGGTATTGTGTGAGTAGAATGTACATTTCAGAAGGCGCACTATGTTTTCAATCATGGATATTTCTTAGGTATTGCGGCATTGTCCTAGTTGTTAGACTGCTGATATTCAATTTATTGCTATGTGGCACGAAAGAATGGGTGAAGTATTCCTCGTGGGAAGATCGTGTATGAGAGATGTGTTAGACATTCGGGCTGTGGAGATGGAATCAGAAATGGTGATTCGTATGTTCTATGGATTTGGAGACTGGGAGTTTACGTGAGCAGATTGTTTCATGGTTGCGGACTGTTAAGTCATGGCAGGAGCTAGCCAGATGATAGTATGTATTATGACTCAGTCATTGTGGATTTTCGGAGGGTTATTTATCTATTTATAGGTAACCAGAGTGGATTTGGGGGTCCATTGGTAGGCCCAATTAGGATGTGTATTTTACACCGAGTCGGATTGGTTGGCTCTATACTGCTATTGTTGAGGGATGTGCCATTCGGTTGGCATTGGACTTATTCATGTTTTGAATGATCTGTGAGTTACTCTTCTATGCTACGAGGAGTTGTGATACATAGGTTATATACACACATGGTGCGGTTCTATTGGGGGCCTTATGGCGGAATTCGAGCGAGGTGAGTACATTTGGAATTGTTGCATATTGGTGCACGGGTGGCACGATTTGTGGCTCTAAGTTATATTGGTGTGGCATGTCTGTGGGATAGTTGTGTTTAATAATATAAGGTCATTGGATCTAGAATGGGTACTATCAGGTTTGATTACGGTATATTCGGGAGAATAATATTGAAAGTCAGCTTAGAAAGTGATTATGGTTCTGGTTGGGGCGAGAGAGCTTCATGACTTGTTGATCTGATAAGGGGTCATGAGATTTATACGTGTTTATTTTATTATCAATAATGTACGAAGGTTTTGGAATGAAGTTTGGCTTGATATGGGGTTTAATACTAGTACCAGGTTAGTTGGAGTAGTTACTATGATCAAAAATAGTGTTGCGAGCATGCGAGATGTGTAGTATGCTATGTGAATATGTCTGGGATCATGGTTATGACTTGATACAGCTTGTTCGGACTCATTCAGTGTGTAGATGTGAGATTCATGTCTTGAAAAGAAATTCTAAATGTTAGGAATTGAATTGCAAGGTTTTTTGGGCCAAGATTAAGTTAATGATTTTTGTTGTGTTGTGATGTCAGGCCTATATGAAATAAGGTGACGTGGGTTCACTCCCGGGTACGTACGTGGTAAGATGGAATAGTGATTTGATGGCTTGGGAATAACTCTTGGCACGTTCGAGGACGAACGTATGTTTAAGTGGGGGAGAATGTAACGACCCAACTGGTCATTTTGAGTATTACAGCCCCGTCATCCCATTTACTGATCTATTTGTGCTTTATAGCTGTATTATGACCTATCAGATTAGTTACTTCGGGTGTAATGACCCGGCTGGTTGTTTCGAGAGTTATAGCCTTGTTTTCCCCATTTCTGCTTCTTTTGTGTCTTTCATTTATATTGTGTTATACCTGGTTAGTTGGTTCGGGTCCGGAGTGGTTTCAGAGTGAATTGAGACACTTAGTCTCTAAAGTAGAAGCTTAAGTTGGAAAAGACAACCGGATGTTGACTTATGTGTAAATGATCTCAGAATTGAACTTTGATGGTTCCGTTAGCTCCGTTAAGTGATTTTGGACTCAGGAGTGCGTCCGGAATGTGATTTGGAGGTCCGTAGTGGAATTAGGCTTGAATTGGCGAAAGTTAGAAATTTGGCAATTGTTGGTCGGCAGTGGAAAAATTTGATATCGGGGTCGGAATGGATTTCCGAAAATTAGAGTAGGTTCGTGGTGTCATTTGTGATGTGTGTGTAAAATTTGAGGTCCTTCGAACGTGGTTTGGTAGGTTTCGGCATCGTTAGTGGAATTTAGAAATTTAGAGGTTCTTAGGCTTGAAGCCGAGGGTAATTTGGTATTTTGATATTGTTTTGAGTGATTCGAAGACTTGACTAAGTTCGTATGATGTCATGGGATGTGTTGGTATGTTTGGTTGAGGTCCCGAGGGCCTCGGAGTGGTTTCAGGTGGTTAACAGAAGGTTTGGAACTTGGAAAATGCAGCAAAACTGCTGTTGTTGGTGTTTTTCGCACCTGCGAAGAGGGAGCCGCAGGTGCGAGACCGCAGAAGTGAATGGGAGCTCGCAGATGCGGGCAGTGTTGAGTTGGACTGGTACCGCAGGTGCAAGAAGGCTGTCACATCTGCGAACCCGCAGGTGCGAGACCTAGGGCGCAGATGCGGAAAAGAGAAAATTGGCTAGCTCCGTAGAAGTGGAGGGAGATGCGCAGGTGCGAGTTATTGGCCGCAGATGTGAAACCTGGGGTTTAAAGTGAGTTCCGCACCTGCGATAGGAATTTCCACAGGTGCGGCATCGCAGAAGTGGATAAGGTGACTGCAGATGCGGTTTCACTGGACATAATGTATTAATTGAGGATTTCATGATTTTTGCTCATTTCCACCATTTTTAACTCGGAATTTGGAGCTTTTAGGGTGATGCTTGTAAGAGATTCAAGGGTTTTCACAGAGGTAAGATGCTTGAGCTGTAATACTCCTAGCTATGGTGCTTTTCCATTGATTTTTCATCCAATTAGTGGGGTTTTGAAGTGCAAATTGGGGGTTAGGGCTTGGGATTTTGGAGAGTGTAATTTAAGGATTTGAGGGACCAAATGATGTCGGATTTTGATGAATTTTATATGGTTAGACTCGTGAGTGAATGGGCTTTCGGATTTTATGATTTTTGTTGGATTTCGAGACGTGGGCCCAGGGATCGGATTTGAGTCGATTTCGGGTTTTGAGTCAAATTTAGTAGTTTTCTTGTGGAATTGATTCCTTTAGCATATGTTAATGGTATTGTACTGCTTGTGGCTATATTCGGGATGCATGGAGGCTGATTCGAGAGGAAAGGGCATTTCAAAGTAGAGAATTACTCGGATTGAGGAAAGTAATGGTTGTAAATATGGTCCTGAGGATATAAAACCCCGAATTTTGTGTCATGTGATTATTTTGGAAGTGATGCACATGCTAGGTGACGGTCGTGTGGGCATGCATCGAGGGAATTGTGACTTGGTCCATCCCGTGAAACTGTAATGTTGAATAACTTGTTGTTAGCTATATGCTCTCTATGTGTTGTGGAAATTTGACTGTAAGTCATGTTAGAAACCATGTTTAGGCTATATGTTAGTACTGTTGGGACCCACATAGGTCGTGTACATGTTGAATTATCTGCTAAATTATTGTTTTGTACTCAGTCACAATTTACTTATTTATTTTATTTCAGTCTCTATTGTTCATTATTGATGCATCATATTATTGTTAGTTGGGCTGGGTATCATGACTATTAAGAGCCCGAGAGACTAGAGAGGTTTATGAATAAGTGAGGCCAAGGGCATGATTGTGAGATATTATTATAGCATGTGAGTTATCCGTGCAGCACGTGAGTTATCCGTGCGGATCCGGATATTATTATACTATAGCACGTAAGTTGTCTGTGCAACACATAAGTTGTCCGTGCGGATCCAGATATGATATTATAGCACGTGAGTTGTCTGTGCAATACGTGAGTTGTCCGTGCGAATTATAGCGCTTGGGCTGTAGGAGCCCCTCATGAGTGTGAACACCCTTAGTGAGCATAGGTACCTACTGAGTGCGAGTGTCGAGTGCTGAGCAATTGTAAGGCATGAGTGATGGTAAGGCATGCGTGATTGTGAGGACTGAGTGATGTTAGCCCGTGGGCAGTATATGATTTCATCATCCATGCTCATAGTTGCTTGGAGTCCTTGTTTGAGAACTGTTGAAAGATATTTCTAATTGATTTACTTGAACTTGATTTAAACAAGCTGATTTGACTTAAACTCTGGTTACAAATCATGCCGCACTTTACTAAATGTTTGTGATATGAACGGTACTTGCATTTAGCTCGTCACTACTTCTCAGCCTTTATTTATTTCTGTTACTTACTGAGTTGGTGTACTCACATTACTCTCTGCACCTTGTGTGCAGATCCAGGAATTTTTGTTCACGGTAGCGACTACTGATATTCCTGTAGTTGATCATTGGAGTTAGCAAGGTAGCTGCATGGCCATCACAACCCTGTTTTCTCCTTATTTATCTCCTCCTTAGTTGTATTTTATATTTTTCCCAGACTATGTTAGTCTTATTATTGTCGGACTAGTTTTTAGTAGTTGCTCATGACTCAGCGACACCCCGATGTTTGGGGTTGTTCATTCCTCATTTCTATTTTTGAGTTCAACCCTTGTTTCTTTTTATGAAATTTTGCTATACAAGACATCTTTTGGCATATCTTGGAATGAATTATTGTAGTATTATGGGAGTCAGCTGGCCTAGTACCATCGATAGGCGCCATCACGACAGGTTTGAGTTTAGGGTCGTGACAAGTTCGTATCAGAGCCCTAGATTACATAGGTCTCACGAGTCATGAGCAGGTTTAGTAGAGTCTTGCGGATCGGTACGGAGACGTTTGTACTTATCTTCGAGAGGCTACAAAACCCTTAGGAAAATTTTACTTTCATGTATTCTATCATGTGTAATTGATGCAACTTGAAACATAACTCTTTGAATTCCTTCCATGCATTTCGTATGTGCATATGAGCGCTCGGTATCAGCTGTGCGTCGTCGGCTTGGGATTCTATGAACGAGGTTCAAGATATGTATCATGTGTTTTGGTGATGTGACAGTCTGGAAGACTTGAGGCCAGGTTTAGACTGCAGCTTAGGCTCGGTAGCTTCAGTTGTAACCTGTACATTTGGATTCATACGTCCGGTAAGGTACCTACGAGTGACATTTGTGGCTCGATGAGAGATTGAATGGCTATATGATAAGTATGAGGTGACTATAGATGTGTTCAGATGGGTGGAATGTGACGAATAAAGTTTGTGAATGGGTATTTCTAATGTTGATAGCTCGAAAAAGATGATCTTTGAAGAGGCTTAGAGTAGGTAACATTTTATTGGTTCAGGTGTGACAAAGATGCATTTTGATTTGATGCAACAGTTGGGAAGCAAAGTGTAAGGGAAGACATGACGGGAAGTGTTTCGCGGTGGTTGAAGTACTAGCAGATCAAGTAGGAGAAGTAGAGCTTAAGAAGTTGCTTAAATGAGATAGTTTAACCGAAGTAATAGTGGCAGATTAGCATATGGATTCTACGGTAGGGTAGTCGCATGCCTTGAGAAAATGTAGAATGGTTTGGAATCGTGATAGAATGTGAACTAGACTACAGACTTTATTTAGAGTGATGGTTACTGTACGAACAAATATTGCATATGAAAGAAAGGAGTTTGTTCGAAATGAAGAGGGATGTAAAGATCTGATTATCGTTTCAGGCGCAATATGACTTGAGTTCGGAAGGTATTGTTGAATTTTTAGTTAATATCAATAGGTAAAGTGCAAACTTATACAAATGGTGGGCGAGCATGAGCTCAGGAGAATTTACTGATTACGTGGTCGTTGCATCCAGTGCAGTGTCGTTGGGAGATGTCAGTAAGGAATTCCATATGTGGGTTATCTCTTGTGAGCAGTTAGCGGTGGTGTGATGTTGATGAAGCTTCTGTGAGGGTTATTACTTGCTACCCGATAAGAGGTCGAGTGTGTGACTGTGACTGGCGATTCAGAATGTTCATGAAAAGCTTAACAAAAGACTTCGAGAAATTTGGCGGGTTAACGGTGCGAGATCTTGGTAATTGAAAAGGAGAAATCCTTGCGGGTTCTAATTTTATATAATTGCAGCTTAAGGCTAAGTGGGGGAGCCTGCTATTGACAATTTGATTTTATGGTTGGGTGTTACAATTTTAGTTGGTCAGAAACATACTTATGGATCAGTTATGACTTGCAGAGATGGAGATTGAGGATGACTCGAGTAAGGAAATTCCTGAATACGGGTTATATGGCACTTTATAGAAATACAAAAAATAATGGAATGATTAGTTGTTATTTTGAAGGGTGTAGTGCACACGAAGTATGAATTTGATTGGTCGTGATAAGGCAGGGTTACTTATTTGAGTGTTGATTATGCTAAAAGAGCACATATCTTTCAGCCCGTTTGGGGCGGAGTAAATTAGATTTGAGCAGAGTGGATGACTCTCGAGAGGGTTCTAACAGATTCAAAATGTATATGTGAAAATTGAATTTGTTTTGAATTTGTATATCACTAGAATCAGTTACTTACATTGGATGTTATCTGGACTTAAGGAAATTCTGTATGACTATGGATTCTACATTTTTGTATAAGGAAGGTAAGGAAAATAATTTTAAATTCACATAAGGTATTTTCAGAGTGAGTGTTACAGTTGTGGTATTTATGGAGGTGCTTAAGAAGAATACAGTTGCTTAAGGACCATAGGGCGTTGTGGTTCTATGCTAAGGTTTGTGGGTTGAGTTGCGGCTAAAGATCGTGGCGATTTAGCAAGGAGAAGTATCAATTTAAAGACAAATTAGGAAGGGACTCGGAGAAATAGGACAACTTGGTAGTAGGTTGGATCAGTATGGTAATAGATATGATCGGTTCTTTTGGGTGCTTATGATGTGGGGGTTTCCTACAGGTGCATTGTGGCAATACTCTTGGATTTGGCGACTTGCGTGGCTGGGTTGAGTTAGAGAGATTCGGTTGTAATAGCTTGGTAGTGTGCAAATGGGTTTTGAAGGGTTCCTAATGGTTTTACCACGGTTCGAGGAGTATATTTCATGCCGGCGTGAGGAATATGTTGCGTATTGGGATTTTCTCCGGAGGAGATCAAATGGAAGGTTTTTGATTGATCGGGTATGTATTCTGCATGTGACTCAGTGTGATTATGAGATTCTTGTACTCTTCACAGGATGGCATGGTAGACGCGGTGTATTGTGTGGGATTGAGATTTGCATGTGCAAGGTCATAGTTCAGTTTTGAAGGGAAGGACATGAATTCGTAAGCAACATATATGGTTTCAGATGACTAGGTAAATGATATTACTAATCGGTATGGCCTGATGAGGGTATACATTTCAGAAGGGGTAATGTGTTTTGATTCACGGATACTTCATTGGTATTGCGGCACTCTCCTGGTTTATCAACTGCTGATATTCGAATTTTGCTATATGGCATGGGAGAATTATAGAATTATTCTCTGTGGGATGATCGTGTATGAAAGATGTGTTAGACATTCGGCAGTGGAGTTGGGATCAGATATGGTGATTCGTGTGTTCTATGGGTTTGGAGACTCGGAATTCTCAAGAGCAGATTGTTTCATGGTTGTGAACTGTGAAGTCATAGCCGAAGCTAGCCAGATGATAGAAGGTGTTATGATTCAGTCATTGTTGACTTTCGGAGGATTATTTATCTATTTGTGGATGACCAGAGTTGATTTGGGGTCCATTGGTAGGCCAATTAGGATGTGTATTCTACACCAAGTCTGACTGGTTGGCTCCATACTGTTATTGTTGAGTGATGTTCCATTCAGTTGATGTTGAACTTATTCGTGGTCTGAAATGATCTGTGAGTTACTCTTCTATGCTACGAGAAGTTTTGTTTCATTGGTTATATGCACATATGGTGCGGATCTATTGGGGGCCTTATGACAGAATTTGAGCGAGATGAGTATTTGGGTATTGCATGATCGATTGCGTATTGGTTATGTTCTTTCAGGATTTGTGTGACATTTTTGTCATTTGCCTCTCCGTCGTTAATGATTTTGAGCAGGGTGGCTCGAGGTAGATAATATGGACCAGCAATTGGATGGGGGCACGCATTGCAGCGGAGTTATGTTAAGGTGTGAACTTTGCGTTAGAATCGTGTGATGGTTCTTCGGTGTATGATGGATTTTCAGCATTTCTTTGTTGTGGTACTTGTTAATGTGGCGAGGTCGTTCTCTCATTTGAGTCATTTTCCATGACTGAATACATTTGGATTGTTGCGTATTGGCGCACGAATGGCACAGTTTGTGGCTCTGAGTTATATTGGTATGGCATGTCTGTGGGATAGTTGTGTTTAATAATATAAGGTCACTGGACCCAGAATGGGTACTGTCAGGTTTGATTATGGTATATGTGGGAAGATAACATTGAAAGCTGGCAAAAAAAGGGATTATGGTTCTTGTTGGGGCGAGCGAGCTCCATGACGTGCTGATCTGATAAGAGATTACGAGATTCTACGTGTTTCTTTTATTATCGACAGTGTACGAAGTTTTGGGGTGATGTTTGGTTCGATATGGGGTTTAATACAAGTACTTGGTTGGTTTTAGAGTAGTTAATGTGATCATGAATGGTGCCACGAGCATGCGAGTTGTGTAAAATATTTGTTGATTATATCCGTGGTTATAGTTCTGGCTTGATGCAGCTCGTTCAGTCCTATACAGTGTGTAGATGTGAGATTCGGGTCTTGAAAAGAATTTTGGATGTTAGAAATTTGGCTCCAAGGTTTTTGGGCTAAGGTTAAATTAATGATTTTCAGTTATGTTGTGTGGTCAGGCCTATATAGAATAGGATGACTTGAGATCACCCCCAGGTACGTGCATGGTAAGATGAAATAGTGATTCGATGGCCTGGAAACAACTCCTGGCACGTTCGAGGACGAACGCATGTTTAAGTGGGGGAGGATGTAATGACCCGGCCGACCGTTTCAAGAATTATAGGCCCGTTTCCCCCATTTCTACTTCTTTTGTATCCTTCAAATATATTGTGTTATACCGGGTTAGTTGGTTCGGGTCCGAAGTGGTTTCGGAGTGAATTGAGATACTTAGTCTCTAAAGTAGAAGCTTAAGTTGGAAAAGTCAACCGGATATTGACTTATGTGTAAACGATATCAGATTTGAACTTTGATGGTTCCGTTAGCTCCGTTAGGTGATTTTGGACTTAGGAGTGCGTCCGGAATGTGATTTGGAGGTCCATAGTGGAATTAGGCTTGAATTAGTGAAAGTTAGAAATTTGGCGATTTTTGGTCGGCAGTGGAAAATTTTGATATCGGAGTCGGAATGGATTTCCAGAAATTGGAGTAGGTTCGTGGTGTCATTTTTGAAGTATGTGAAAGATTTGAGGTCACTCGTACGTGGTTTGGTAGCTTTCGACATCGTTGGTGGAATTTGAAAATTTAGAAGTTCTTAGGCTTGAATCTGAGGGTAATTTGGTGTTTTCATGTTGTTTTGAGTGATTCGAAGGCTCGACTAAGTTCGTATGATGTCATGGTATCTTTTGGTATGCTTGGTTGAGGTCCCGAGGGCCTCGGGGTGGTTCTGGGTGGTTAACGGAAGGTTTGGAACTTGGAAAATGCAGCAGAACTGTTGCTGCTAGTGTTTTCCGCACCTGCGAAGAGGGAGCCGCAGGTGCAAGCCCGCAGAAGCGCATGGGAGGTTGCATATGTAGGAAGTGTTGAGTTGGACTGAAACCGCATGTGCGAGAAGGATGTCACATCTGCGAGCCCGCAGGTGCGAGACTTGGGGCGCAGATGCGGAAAGGTGGAAATTGGCTGGATCCGCAGAAGCGGCGGGAGATGCGCAGGTGCGAGTTATTGGCCGCATATGCGGAACCTGGGTTTTTAAGTGAGTTCCAGAACTGTGATGGGATTTTCCGCAGGTGCGGCATCGCAAAAGCGGATAAGGTGACCGCAGATGCAGTTTCACTGGACAAAATGTATAAATTGAGGACTTCGTGATTTTTGCTCATTTCCACCATTTTTCACTCGGACTTTGGAGCTTTTGGGGTGATGTTTGAAGGGGATTCAAGGGTTTTCACAGAGGTAAGTTTCTTGAGCTCTAATACTCCTAGATTTGGTGCTTTCCCATTGATTTCTCATCTAATTAGTGGGGTTTTGAAGTAAAAATTAGGGGTTAGGGCTTGGGAATTTGGAGATTGTAATTGAAGGATTTGAGGGACCAAATGATGTCGGATTCTGATGAATTTTGTATGGTTAGACTCGTGAGTGAATGGACTTTCGTGATTTGTAACTTTTGTCGGATTTCGGGACGTGGGCCCGGGGGTCGGATTTGAGTCGATTTCGGGTTTTGAGTCAAATTTAGTAGTTTTCTTGTGAAATTGATTCCTTTAGAATATATTAATGATATTGTACTGCTTATGGCTAGATTCGGGATGCTTGGAGGCTGATTCGAGAGGAAAGGGCATTTCGGAGAAGAGAATTGCTCGGATTGAGGTATGTAATGGTTGTAAATCTAGTCCTGAGGGTATGAAACCCCAGATTTTGTGTCATGTGATTATTTTGGAGGTGATGCATATGCTAGGTGGCGGGTGTGTGGGCGTGCACCGAGGGGATTGTGACTTGGTCCGTCCCGTGAAACTGTAAAGTTGAATAACTTGTTGTTAGCTATATGCTCTTTATGTGTTGTGGAAATTTGACTGTAAGTCATGTTAAAAACCATGTTTAGGCTATATGTTGGTACTGTTGGGACCCACAGAGGTCATGTACATGTTGAATTATCTGCTAAATTGTTGTTTTATACTCAGTCACAATTTACTTGTTCATTTTATCTGAGTCTCTATTGTTCGTTATTGATGCATCATATTATTGTTATTTGGGATGGGTATCATGACTATTGAGAGCCCGAGAGACTGGAGAGGTTTATGAATAAGTGAGGCCGAGGGCCTGATTGTGAGATATTATTATAGCACGTGAGTTATCCGTGCAGCACGTGAGTTGTCCATGCGGATCTGGATATTATTATACTATAGCACGTGAGTTGTCCGTGCGGATCCAGATATGATATTATAGCATGTGAGTTATCCGTGCAGCACGTGAGTTGTTCGTGCAGCATGCGAGTTGTCCGTGCGAATTATAGCACTTGGGCTGTAGGAGCCCCTCATGAGTCTGAACACCCTTAGTGAGCGCATGTACCTACTGAGTGTGAGTGCCGAGTGTTGAGCGATTGTGATGCATGAGTGATGGTGAGGCATGAGTGATTGTGAGGTTGGAGTGATTGGGAGGACTGAATGATGTTAGCTCGAGGGGCAGTAAATGATTTCATCATCCATGCTCATAGTTGCTTTGAGTCCTTGTTTGAGACCTGTTGAAAGATATTTCTATTTGATTTACTTGAACTTGATATAAACAAGTTGATTTGACTTAAACTCTGGTTACAAAGCATGCC
>AWOL01S0127336.1:31530-57131 GCA_000715115.1 Nicotiana otophora | reverse complement strand
CACACTTTATACACCGTACTATCATGGTCATGTGGTACCTTGTATGGCACTAATCCATAAATATCAGGTATTTTAGCTCGGGCTGTATTTTATCCCAAAATGTCAAATGTTGGATTCCGAGCCTTGGNTACAAAACCTAGAAATTGATATTTTTAAATTTTGACCACGAAATTGGATATGGAATTTGGAATAAATTATATATTTGAGTTCGTGGCATTATGGGTAAAGTTAATCTTTGAAATATTTCAGAATACGGGCACGTGGGCTCGAGGGTTAACTTTATTGACTGTTAAAGCAGAGTTGGGGATTATTATGAATTGATTAATTATAAGCATTTGAGTATACTTTGATTGAGTTGCACATTCTTTGACTAGTTTCAGATTGTTTTGCTTGAATTGAAGAGTTAGAGAGGCGTTGGAGCAGGTTTTGGAACTTCAGAGCGAGTAAATCTCCTGTCTAACCTTGTGAGGGGGAAACAACCCCCTAGGTGATGTAACCTTGTGAGGGAGAAAGATTGGACCTTATTATGAAATAATTGAATTGTTTGAACTCGTTTTGCTCACTTAACTAATTCAACTTATGCTTGAAATTGAATTGGAAGTAAATATATTGTCACGACCCAAACCGATGGGCCGCGACAGGCACTCAGTATCTTACTCAACCGAGTACCATCATAACGTATCTTTTCGTATCATACTATCATAGATAACTGAGCCGGAGAGGCAGACGTGAGATAAGTAGAATACAATATGAAATACCAACTTATACATAAGACATACGACCTATAAGACCAAAATAACCACTCGCACACTGACAATGCCATACAATCTTTTACATACATGACATCTATCTATAAGCCTCTAAGAATACATGATTGTCATAAAGGTCAGGACATAGCCCCACCATACCAAACAATACACGTCTAAATCATATTGACCAAACAAGCAACTCCGGAGCAAATGGAGCGCACCAACACCTTCCGCTGAGCTGATAACCTACTTAGAGGACTCTCGACCCGTCTATCGGGACCTGCGGGCATGAAACGCAGCATCCGCAAGCAAAAGGGACGTCAGTACAAATAATGTACCGAGTATGTAAGGAATGAAAATCTGTAAACAATAGACTTGAGAGAAATATGGAGTAAAAGACTCAACATGTATATTATTTGTACACTGTGGGCAAATCATCAACGTATACCAGCTGATCATGTGGTGGTGCATATATAATGCCGTAACCTTTTTCCATATCCCATATACATATAATGTAAATATATACACGTATATAACATCATCTGGTTATGGCTCAATGTACATGTATAAATGAATGCAATGCATGAGAAGTACGTCAATAAAATCTCTCGGAATGTCATAAGACCATTATGCTTCTGATTAATATCATGAAATAAACTTAATCAACTTACGTATTTTCTGAGACCCATGAACATATGATAGAAAAATAAGACACATGGAGAATCAAGAATATAGACACCCCTAGTATTTCTATGAATAAAGTCATTTATGAAAGTTGTGTATTTTGCTCGTTTCATTTGTATCATTTGGACCATGCCAAAAGGAAAGAAGGGATAACCTTAACATACCTGAGTAGATTTTCTTGACAATTCCTCTAACACACCTCAATTGCGACAACACGTAATGTCGGATCTAAGTAAGGGAAAATCCGTATAATATTCATGAGAAAGATTGCACTGTACTCACTTAGAATCACAAAATCACGTTGCTATTATGCAATGTAATTTCGTATGAAATTTTTGCTGAAGCAAAATCACGTCAACCTATCTTACTTTGTAAAAGAGTCATATGAATTCTTGTTTTGAGACTTTCATCCGTAACTCACTTACGAGATATATGAAAGTCCCTAACCTTTAAGATTGTGGGCCCCACTTTTGGGGATTATTTAACCAAAATTCCCCTAATTATGCCACCAAACTATAAAGACCAAGAGTCATTGCATCTTAAGTTCCTTGCTGCCTCGTGGGAATAGGGACTTTATTAAACTTATCCACAAATTTAAATTAATTTGTTAACTTCCCACTCAAATCAATAATTAACCAATTATCCACATAATTAAGAATTATCTCAAATTACTTAAAATACTACTCACTTTTAACACACTTTATACACCGTACTATCATGGTCATGTGGTACCTTGTATGGCACTAATCCATAAATATCAGGTATTTTAGCTCGGGCTGTATTTTATCCCAAAATGTCAAATGTTGGATTCCGAGCCTTGGAATAGTTTCTTATTGTGATTTATTACTTGTACACAATGTTTGGCATCATTCCGGAATGTTTTGTTATGGTTGAGACGCGTTTGTCAAAGTTTGAAAGTTTAAATAAAGGTTTCGATCGTCAATTCACAATTTTGATGTTGTTTGGTGTGGTTTGAGACCCTGAGTAGGTCTGTGTTATGTTATGGAACTTATTGGTAAGTTTGGATGGGGTCCCGGGGGCCTCGGGTGCTTTTCGGATGAGTCGCAGATCAGTTTGGAACTTTGTTGTATTGCTGATGGGCCTGAGTACTGGTGCAATCGCACATGCAGAAAAGGGCAGCAGGTGTGACGCTGCAAAAGCGGCCAAGCAAGCGCAAGACCGGTTTTCGTTGGGCTGTGCTGGAACCGCAGATGCGGTCGTTTCGCCATAGAAACTAGACCGCACCTGCGGAGTGGGGCATCGCAGAAGCGGGGTCGCAGATGCGCACCTGCGGAGTGGGGCATAGAAGCGGCTGGCGACCTAGCCTGGGTTCTTGCAGGTGCGAGATTGAAGTCGCAGAAGCGACATTTTGGACCGCATAAGCGGGATGTTCTAGGCAGTATGGCTTTTTCATAAACGGGGGTTTGGCCTATTTTCACTTCATTTCGTCCATGGGAGCCGATATTGGACCAATTTTGGAGTGCCATTTTCATCATCTATTACGGGGTAAGTGATTTCTTCACATTGCAAGTTAAATGCATGGTTTATATATGGATTTAAGCATGGGAATTTGTAGAAGTTTGGGATTTTGGTAGAAAACCTATAAATTGGTATTTTTTGATTTTGACCATGAAATTGGACATGGAATTTGGAATAAATTATATATTTGAGTTCGTGGTGTTATGGGTAAAGTTTATCTTCGAACATTTTCGGAATCCGGGCACATGGAATCACGGGTTAACTTTATTGAGTTGCATATTGTTTGACTAGTTCTGTATCGTTTGGCTTGAAATGAAGAGTTAGAGAGGCGTTGGAGCCGGTTTTGGAACTTCGGGCGAGTTAAGTCTCAAATCTAACCTTGTGAGGGGGAAACTACCCTGTAGGTGATGTAATTTCTATGTGATACTAGGTTTGGGTGTTAGGTACGCATGAGGTGATGAGAGTCCGTACGTAGCAAAAGCATATTTAAGTCCGGGTAGACTTAGGACCTTATTATGAAATAATTGAATTATTTAAACTCGTTCGGCTCGCTTAACTAGTTGAACTTATGAATGAAATTGATTTAGAAGTAAATATATGTATACTAGGCCGGGACTTATCACCTTGAGTTGTTCGCTAGTTATTTGAGAAACGGTAAAGATTATATTCACCTTGTACTCATGTACTATGTTGTAAGCACGTGTCTCGTGATTCGATAACTTCCTTCCTTTCTTGTAGAGCGGGCCGAATGCCTCGGTAGTATAATAGATGCATCTATGGTTCATGCCACTTAACCCTCGGCAGTGTACACATTATTCTGGATCGGGCCGAACGACCTCGGCATAATCGTGCGTTATATCGTTGGTAGTCCGAACATTCATGAGATTATCTTTCTCCTGAAGCCCGGCATATTATATGGATTCCTTATTCATCGATATTGGCACTTGACATTCTCTGACCCGTTAAGGTAAAATATACGATTGAGAAATGCATACTTTGAAGTAAATATTTTGAAGATTATGTAACTTACAGATTTACCTCATTGTTGTTGTGCACTTCATATCTGTTATGAGTTATTATATTATTTTACTGGACCTCTAGTAAGTGTCGATGTTGACCCCTCATCACTACTTCTCCGAGTGTTAGGCTAGATACTTATTAGGTACGCGTTGATTTATGTACTCATGCTACACTTCTGCACTAAATGTGCAGGATTTGACAGGTTCATTGGGTGATTATCTTGGTCTGTGGGCGCAACTATTGAGGAGAGTTTGTGTGAACTGTATCCCAGGCTACGCATTGCAATCTACTGAGTCACCATCGTACTATTCATTTTATTTTGTCTCATTTACATTCTAAATAGATGTTGTATTATTATTGCACTCCTTAGTAAGGGCTCATGCACTTGTGACACTAGGTTTTGGGATGTTTTAAAAGTTGTTGTGAATTGGCTTAGCATTTACACATTTATATCATCTATTCTGTTAACAAATTTTATATTTCGATGATTTTTATGAGTTGATTTATTCATCTAATAAAGAGCAACGATTTTGAAAATAATAAAACTCATAATTAAATCGATAGTTCACATTTGGCTTGCCTAACGGCGACGTTGGGCGCCATCACGGCCCATAGTGAGTTTTGGATCGTGACACCTAACCCCGGAGAAATAGTGACAAGGGGTTGACATCGACACTTACTAGAGTTCTAACAAGCAATATAATAACACAATAATCATATGCGAAGCACACAACCATAATAGGGTGTTTCCGTAAGTTACTTAATCTTTCAAATATTTATTTTAAAGTATGAATTTCTCAATAATGTATTCTACCCGAACAGCTCGGAAAATGTCAAGTACCAATATCAAATGAATAAGGAATGCTATAAAAAATGTCGGGCATCAGTGGAAAGATATTCTCGTGAATGTTCGGACTACTAGCGATATAACGCACGATTATGCCGAGGTCGTTTTGCCCGATCCAGAATAATGTGTACACTGCCGAGGATGGAGCGGCACGAACCATAGATGCATCTATTATACTGCCGAGGATTTCGGCCCGCTCCACAAGAAAGGAAGAAAGTTGTCCAATCACGAGACATGTGCTTACAATACAGTACGAGCAGAAATTTAATATAATCTTTACCGTTTCTCAAATATCTAGCCAATAACTCAAGGTGATAAGGCTCGGCCTAGTATACATATATTTATTCTAAATCAATTTCAATTATAAGTTCAAGTAATTAAGCGAGCAAAATGAGTTCAAATAATTCAAATATTACATGATAAGGTCCTAAGTCTACCTACACATAAACATGCTTTAGCTACGTACGGACTCTCGTCACCTCATACATACGTAGCACCCACAACTAGTATCACATAGTAATTACATCACCTAGGGTTAGTTTCCCACTCACAAAGTTAGACATGAGACTTACCTCGCTCCGAAGTTCAATAACAGGCTCCAACGCCTCTCTAATTCTTCAATTCAATCGAAACGATCCGAAACTAGTCAAACTATATGCAGCTCAATCAAAATATACTCCAGTACTTTTAATTAATCAACTCATAACAATCCCCAACCCCGCACTAAAAGTTAATAAAGTCAACCCTTGGGCCCACTTGACCGGACTCCGAAATGTTTCGATGATAAACTTTTCCCATAACATCACGAACTCAAATATATAATTTATTCCAAATTCCATGTCCCATTTCGTGGTTAATATCCAAAAAAACAATTTCTAGGTTTTCTACCAAAATACCAAATTTCCTACTGATTTCCATGTTCAAATCCATATATAAATCATGTATTTAACTCACAATATCTGGGAATTACATACTGATGTCATAATATTTTCAAAATTTGATTTAAAATCTGGGTTTTGGCAGATTCAGATATCTGAGTCAGATAAATACAAAACTGCTTTTAATGTACCAATGGATCATTATGAATGGAATGTCATGACTTTTGGTTTAATGTACAAATAATGAATGATATTTTCATGCCTTAGACAAATTTTATAATTGTTTATATTGATGATATTTTAGTATTTTTAAAGAATATTGAAATTCATTTTAAACATTTGGATCTTTTTAGAAAAATTATAATTCAAAATGGTCTAGTCATTTCTAAACCAAAAATGGCCCTTTTTCAGACCAATGTAAGATTTTGAGGTCATAATATTCAAAATGGAAGAATAGTTTTGTCACGCCCCAAAAACTAAGGAGCACGACCGGCGCTCAACCGAGTGAACCCGACCGAGCAAGCCTATTGGATTTCTTTTACTCAAACTCATTCATGAATAAAGAGAATATATGTTTTCCTTAATTAAACAATAAAGTGTCATGTCTGCAATTACCAATTTCTTACCAATAGTTTCATCATTTTTAAAGTCTAAAATGGACAAGTAATACAACCACAACATAACATAGTTTGTCTTTCCCCAACACCAATACACAACCCACACTATGTCTACGGATCCTCTATAGATAAAGATGAGTATAATGATAATGCCGGCGATAAGGCCCCTGCTATACCTCAAACGGAATACACAAAGAACAAAAGATACATGACCCCGGGATGAAGTGAGGCGCACCAAGTCAGCTAGGAAGAAGGTGTACTGCTATCACTGATCAATGTCTCCTGATGTGGAACCACCTGTATCCATTTAAAGATGCAGCGCCCTGGCAAAAGGGACGTTAGTACCGTCGAATAGTAGTAGTATGAAAACTAAATACCAATTTAAGAATTTAGAAATACAAGATAATTATGATGAACCAATGCGGTAATAGAATAATATAAATAACTATCTCAACCATAGCAAGCTTATTAAAAGCTATCAACAACATTTGTAGGATTTAAGATGAGATCATATGTAACCATCTTCACACAAAACGGCCCTGCCGCCTCACCCGATAAATGCAGGTGGAAGTGTACGTACAATACCACAACTCTAATCAAGCAGCCCTATTGCCTCACCCCAATGTATGTGGGTGGATATATAACCACAGTACTAAGAACTTACACAAAGCGACTATGCCGCCTCACCCCAATGTATGTGGGTGGATATATAACCACAGTACTAAGAACTTACACAAAGCGACTATGCCGCCTCACCCCAATGTATGTGGGTGGATATATAACCACAGTACTAAGAACTTACACAAAGCGACTATGCCGCCTCACCCCAATGTATGTGGGTGGATATATAACCACAGTACTAAGAACTTACACAAAGCGACTATGCCGCCTCACCCCAATGTATGTGGGTGGATATATAACCACAGTACTAAGAACTTACACAAAGCGACTATGCCGCCTCACCCCAATGTATGTGGGTGGATATATAACCACAGTACTAAGAACTTACACAAAGCGACTATGCCGCCTCACCCCAATGTATGTGGGTGGATATATAACCACAGTACTAAGAACTTACACAAAGCGACTATGCCGCCTCACCCCAATGTATGTGGGTGGATATATAACCACAGTACTAAGAACTTACACAAAGCGACTATGCCGCCTCACCCCAATGTATGTGGGTGGATATATAACCACAGTACTAAGAACTTACACAAAGCGACTATGCCGCCTCACCCCAATGTATGTGGGTGGATATATAACCACAGTACTAAGAACTTACACAAAGCGACTATGCCGCCTCACCCCAATGTATGTGGGTGGATATATAACCACAGTACTAAGAACTTACACAAAGCGACTATGCCGCCTCACCCCAATGTATGTGGGTGGATATATAACCACAGTACTAAGAACTTACACAAAGCGACTATGCCGCCTCACCCCAATGTATGTGGGTGGATATATAACCACAGTACTAAGAACTTACACAAAGCGACTATGCCGCCTCACCCCAATGTATGTGGGTGGATATATAACCACAGTACTAAGAACTTACACAAAGCGACTATGCCGCCTCACCCCAATGTATGTGGGTGGATATATAACCACAGTACTAAGAACTTACACAAAGCGACTATGCCGCCTCACCCCAATGTATGTGGGTGGAGGTGTATCACAATCACGATCTCTCTACCATAATCTCCACACAAAGCGGTCATGCCGCCTCACCCCAATGTATGTGGGTGGAGGTGTATCACAATCACCATCTCTACACAACTTGGCATAATACCTTTCACATAAATCATGACTAGAAATTATAACGTGTGGATACGTAATCCATAGTTTGGGACACATCCTAAATTTATAATGCAATATGATAAGAGCATTTGAAATACGAGTTGAACATATATCTTCATCACAAAGCTGATTGGAATACTCGATTTATAATCAACATCTCGGAACTCTCAAGGATAATGAGAATTCCAACTCTTAAAGAAGAGTTTAGCCAACATACCTTACTTGAGCTTCCTTATACTCTAAATGTTCCGAAATTCTTAGCAACTTCAATCTATTTTAGAAATATAATAAATTAAATCCAAATTAGGAAGATGATCATGGTTCTAGCTCATTTGAGCATTTTATCGAACACTAGATGTACCCTAAGGTTTCAATATCCTTTCATGGAGGATTCCATCATCCTACAACCCAGCCTTTACCATTTTTAGCTCAACAATCTTTCTTCACCCCTTGATAACATATGCATGTACAATAACTAACCCTCTTGCCCAGAAATCATCTTGCTTATTATCCATTTCTACACAAAATTTGAAATTGAGTGTTAAGGTGTAAAATCTTTTAAACAAAGTATAACATTAGTGTGACAACCCAACTGGTCATCTTGTGTATTGTATCCTCGTTCCCCTGTTTATTGCTTATTCTATGTTCACTTGTTGTTACGTGACTTGACGGGGTGGTTGGTTTGGTTTCGGGGATGTTTCGGAGTGAATTGGGACACTTAGTCCCAAAGTTGAAAGCTTAAGTTAAAAGAGCTGACCGGATGTTGGCTTTTGTATAAACAACTCAGGAATGGTGTTTTGATGTCTATGATGGATTTGTGTAGTGATTTTGGTCTTAGGCGTATGGCCGAAATTGGATTTGGAGGTCCATAGATCGTTTTGGCTTGAATTGGCGAAAGTTAAAAAGTTGAAGGTTTGGAAAGTTGGGAAGTTTGACTGAGAGTTGACTTTGTTAATACCGATCTCATATTTTGGTTTTGGGAGTTGGAGTACGTCCGTTGTGTCATTTATGACCTGTGTGACAAATTTGAGGTCACTCATAGTTGGTATGGTAAGATTCGGCATTAGTTTTAGAAGTTGGAAATTCATTAGTTCATTAGTCTTGAATTGGGGTGCGATTTGTGATTTTGATGTGATTTTATGCTTCGACTAAGTTCATATCTTGTTTTAGGACTTGTTGTAATGTTTGGACGGGGTTTCGGGGGCCTCGGGTGTGTTTCAGATCATGTTCGGACTCATTTTAGACTTTGTTGGATTGCTGATATCTGTGCTTCTGGTTTCCTCTTTCGCGATCGCGGGGATAAGGTTGCGATTACGAAGAGGCAAGTCTTGCAGGTGGGAATTTGCTCAACGTGTTCGCGAGCTTGAGGATACGATCAGGGAGCTTTGGTTGTTTGTGCATCGCCAACACGGGAGATGGGACGCGTTCACGAAGAAGGAAGGTGAGGTCTGGAAGTTGCATAACATCGCATTCGCGACTCGTAGTTTGCGATTGCATTTCTTTATCCGTGATCATGTAGGTCTAGGTTGCAGAACATCGTATTCCTGACTGGTAGTTCACGTTCGCGTAGGCTATTTTGGAGGGCATTGAATCTTCTATGCGATCGCGAGGGACTTTTTGTGATCGCGAAGACAAACATCTGGGCAGACCATTAAAATCCTAAATCGTGGGTTAGAGTATTATTTTAAATTTTAGGTTGTAGAGCTCGGTTTTGGGCGATTTTAAAGGGGCTTTTCATGTCTTGGATCGGGGGTAAGTGTTTGTGACTCTGATTTGTTGTTATATCATGATTCCATCTTTGTTTTAGCATTTTATTAGTGGATTAAAGTGAAGAAATGAGGGATTTTGGGGAAACTTTGCAAAAATTAGAAATGGAGGTTTGAAAGACGATTTGAGGTCAGAATTGGATGATTTTGGCATGGTTGGACTCGTAATTGAATGGGTGTCAAGAATTTGTGAACTTTTATCGGGTTCCGAGGTACGGGCCTGGGGTTGACATTTTGATTTGAGTTAAGGACCATAGCTTTAGTATTACATTATTTTGGCTACATTCAAGCCTTCCAAAGGTTGTTATGCGCGGGAAAGGCTTGTTAGCGGAGTGATTTGGTTTGCTCGAGGTAAGTATCATATCTAAACTTGGTTGAGGCCCTAGTTGCCTGAATTATTTGTAATATCCAAGTGCTATGGGTGCTCACATGTATGGGGTTGGAGCCCATGTGCTAAAACCGGGGGTAATTGTCCATGCTCAGGTTGTGCTTAGGCTATGAAATGCCTAAAATTGACTTACGATCTAAGCTATGATGTTTCTCACATTTGTAAGATTGTTGTGAATAGCTTGAGCCATGTTTGAGGCTACATAGAGGTTAATCCCTAGATAAACTTGATAAAAATGTTATTCTGTGATGGAATCGCCGATTTAAGCTATGATAGCACACCTTGCACATGCCTACACTTTAGCATGTCATTTATACCAGTCTAGGAGCATGAGAGATGTTATTCATTCTTCACATACATGTATTCTTGTTTATTTTCTTCTGTGTGATATTATTGGACTGGTGCATGTGACCACACCGGGCAGATTGTGTTGTTGTGCTTGTCACCATGCCGGGCAAATTGTACTGTTATGCCTGTGATCACACTGGGCGGATTATGATATTGAGCCTGTGACAATGCCAGTCTGGTTGCATGTTGAATTGGTCGTGCTTACTTGTGGATATTGATCTATCCCCCTAGGGCCACCCTCTCCTATTTCTGTCTTGATGGTGTACACGTGGATATTGAGGAAATCTGATCAGTGGTTTGGTATGGAATTGGAAAGGTTGAGTAAATCTGGCCAGTGTTTGATTGGATTTTTGCATTTCATCTTTACAAGCAATTTCCGTGATTATTTACCTGATTCATCTGCATATCATCTCTATATACTGAACTTAGACTGAGCATAGTAATTGGGAAACTGTACATATGCACATACACATATGCTTCTTCCAATGCGTTATGACTTGATTTCATTATTGTTCTGTACTCGTTAAAATGATGAATCTGTACAGGTTATAGCTAGAATCATCTATAATTCGTGCTTCTCCTACCTTGTCGAGGTTAGCTATGATACGTATTGAGTATGTTGGATCGGTTGTAGTCATACTATACTCTGCACTTTGTGTGCAGATCCAGGTACATCTGGATGCGGCGATTGCTAGATTGGTGCTAGTACTTGTTTAGAGACTTGGAGATAGCTGCTATGATGCCCGCAGACCTTGATTCTCCTTTACTTTATTTTCTTCAATATTGTTCTACTATTCAGACAATTGTACTAGAGTTTGTTTTATGTTCAGATGTTGTAGAGCTCATGTACTCGTTTACACCAGGTTATGGGATGGTTGTAGTAGAGTTTTAGTTACTTTTATCGTATATTTATGAGATTTTTCTACTGTTGAGTTTATTAAAGCATATTCCATTCAATTGTGTAGTTGTTATGTGACTATCGTCTTGCCTAGTAAGTGTGTTAGGTGCCATCACGACAGGTTGGGATTTTGGGTCTTGACAAGTTGGTATCAGAGCAATAGGTTACTTAGGTCTCTAGAGTCATAAGCAGGTTTAGTACATTCTTACGGATCGATACAAAGATGTTTGTACTTATCTTCGAGAGGCTACCAAATTTCTTCTCTTCTATTCTCTCATAGATGGTGAGGACAAGTGCGATCGGATCAGGCGGACGACCACCAGTACCACCAGCTAGGGCTGTGAGAGACTAGGGTTATGGTAGAGTTCGAGATTCAGCTCATACCACAGCTAGAGCAGCACCTATGGAGCCACCAATTGCTCCAGTGGAGGAGCAGATACCAGATGTTGATCAGCCAGGGGGACCAGCTCAGGCACCAGCTGTGCCCAGGTGATTCCAGGCCTTTAGGAGGTTATGGCCCAGATTTGTACTATATGCACGAGCCTTGCTGAGGCAGTTTCAGTCCCAACTGCACCACCCACTTCTAAGATCGGGGGATGTGCTTAGACTCCCGCCTCCAGTACTCCAATGTAGGTAGCTCAGGGATTCCAAACACTGGGGGTACTACTAGCCCAGCCGGTTGTAGCTGATCGAGCCCAGGTTGGCCCACCTATGAGTGATGAGGAGAAGAAGAGGCTAGATCTGCTTGGGAGGCTTAAGCCTCCAGAGTTTAATGGGGCGGAGTCGGAGGATGCTCAGGATTTTATTAACCGGTGTCAGCGTATCCTTCACACGATGGGTATTTTGGAGACCAATGGAGTTTCATTTACTACTTTTCAGCGGACGGGGACAGCCTATAGATGGTGGGAGGCCCATGAACTGAGCAGGCCAGCTGGCGCTACACCACTTATATGGCATGAGTTCTCAGTTCTCTTCTTAGAGAAGTTTGTTCCCCATACTCGTAGAGAGGAGTTACGTAGGCAGTTTGAGCAGCTACGCTAGGAGGGTATGTTACTGACTTAATATGAGGCGAGAGTTTAGAGTTGGCTCGTCACATGGTATGGTTGGTTCCCACTGAGAGAGAGAGCGGATTAGGAGGTTCGTTGATGGCCTCCATTATAGACTACATTTTATCATGACTCGGGATATTGCGATGGGTGCGAGGTTTGATGAGATGGTTGATATTGCTAGATGCCTGGAGCTAGTTCGCACTTAGAAGCGTGATGAGAGAGAGGCCAAAAGTCCTCGTAGTTTGGGTGGTTTCAGTAGTGCCTCGTCTGAAGGGTAGTCCCATCACAACAGGGGTCATCCTTATAGGCCCGCTTAGATGGCTCGTCCGGTTCATCGTTATGCATAAGCTAGAGATGGTTTATACAGTGCTCGTTCGGGCCAGTCATCATTCAGTGCGTTGCTAGCACAAAGTTCTTACAATGCTTCATTAGCCCAAGTTTCCACAGGTAGTTCTTCGGGTTATCAAGGTTAACAGCCTGTTAGGAGGGGTTGCTATGAGTGCGGAGAGTTGAGTCATCTCAAGAGAGATTGCCCCAGACTATTGAATAGAGTTCTGCAGCACAGATCTCAACCTATGATTCCATAACCAGTAGCTATACCACCTGCACAGCCAGCTCGGGGTGGGTCCCAATCAGCTCGAGGCTGCTCTTTAGGGAGAGGTCGATCAAGTGGTGGCCCGGCCCGTTGCTACATATTTCTAGCAGTCCACAAGCAGTTGCCTCTAATGGAAGGCTCACATATATTATTTCAATATGCCACATGGATGCTTAAGTATTATTTGATTCTACTTCCACTTATTCATATGTATCATCATACTTTGCTCGTGATTTATATATGCCCCGTGATTCATTAGTTATGCTTGTTCATGTATGTACACCGGTAGGTGATTCTATTATTGTTGACTATGTGTATTAATCGTCTGTGGTGACTATTGAGGGGATTAGAGATGAGACTAGATCTTTTAATGCTTAGCATGGTTGATTTTGACGTGATTTTAAGCATAGATTAGTTGTCACCATGTCATGCTATTCTGGATTGTCACGATAAGACTATGAAACTGAGATGTCGGGATTGCCTAGGGTTTAGTGGAGAGGTGCTCTAGACTATGTTCCCAGTAGACTGATTTCATATTTGAAGGCCCAATGGATGGTTGGGAAGGGATGTGTGTCATATTTGTCCTTTCTGAAGGATGTTAGTTCTAATACTCCTACCATTGAGTCTGTCCCAAGTGAGAGACTTTCTAGGTGTGTTTTCTACAGACCCGTCGGGCATGCTACCCGATAGGGACATTGATTTTGGTATTGACTTGGTTCTGGGCACTCAGCCCATCTCTATTCCACCTTATCATATGGCACCAGCCGAGTTGAAGGAATTGAAAGAATAATTTCAGGAGCAACTTAATAAAGGATTCATTACGCCTAGTGTGTCGCCTCTGGGTGCACCGGTTCTATTTGTTAGATATATGATGAACAGTGTATTCCAGCCATATCTTGATTCTTTTGTTATTCATTGATGATATACTTGTGTACTCACACAGCCAAGAGAATCATGAGCAGCAACTGAGGATTGTACTCGAGACGATGAGGGAGAAGAAGCTATATGCTAAATTCTCCAAGTGTGAGTTTTGGCTTGATTCTGTGGCATTCTGGGGACATGTGGTGTCCAATGAGGGGATCAAAGGTAGATCTGAAAATGATTCAGGCAGTTCAAAGTTGGCTCAGACCGTCTTCAGCTATTGAGATTCTGAGTTTCCTTGGCTTGGCTGGATATTATCGCAATTTTGTGGAGGGTTTCTCGTCCATTGCTGCACCTCTGACAAGATTGACCCACAAAGGTGCTCCATTCAGGTGGTCTGATGAGTTTGAGGAGATCTTTCAGAAGCTCAAGACTGCCTTGAACACAACTCCGGTTCTCGTTTTACCTTCAACATCGGGTTCATATACGGTGTATTATGATGCTTCTTTGAGTAGTAAGGTGATTGCTTATGCTTCACTCCAGTTGAATCCCTATGAGAAGAACTACCATGTTCATGACTTAGAGCTGGTAGTCATTGTTCATGCATTGAAGATTTTGAGGCATTATCTTGAAGGCGTGTCTTGTGAGGTATTTATAGATCTCCAGAGTTTGCAACACTTGTTTAAACTAAATGATCTAATTTTGAGGCAGCGGAGATGTTTAGAACTGTTAAAAGGCAATGATATTACCATTTTGTATCATCCTGGGAAGGCCAATGTAGTGGCCGATGCCTTGAGTAGAGAGGTGGTGAGTATGGGTGGCCATGCATATATTCCAGTTGGTGAGAGACCGCTAGCATCAGATGTTCAGGCCTTGGCCAATCAGTTCATGAGGTTAGATTCTTTAGAGCCTAGTCGAGTTCTTGCTTACGTGGTTTCTCGGTCTTCTTTGTATGAGTGCATCAGAGAGCGTCAGTCTGATGACCCCAATTTGCTTGTCCTTAAGGAAACGGTGCAGCACAGTGATGCTAAAAAGGTTTCTATTGGGGATGATGGAGTGTTGCGGATGCAAGGTCGGATTTGTGTGCCCAATGTGGATGGGTTACTTGAGTTCATTCTTGAGAAGGCCTACAGTTTGCAGTATTCGATCCATCTGGGTGGCGCGAATGTATCAAGACTTAAGGCGGCACTAATGGTGAAGAAACATGAATAAACATGTAGTGGAGTATGTGGCTCGGTGCTTGAACTGCCAGCAAGTGAAGTATGTGCATCCAAGGCCGGGCGGTTTGCTTCAAGGAGTTAATATTCCTGAGTGGAAATGGGAGCGTGTTACCATGGACTTCGTTGTCGGGGTCCCATAGACTTTGAATAAATTCAATGCTATTTGGGTGATTGTGGACTGGTTGACTAAGTCCTCATATTTCATTCCGGTTGCAACCACCTATTCTTTAGAGCAACTGACTCAGATCTATATCCGAGAGATTGTTCGACTTCATGGCGTGCCGTTGTCCATTATTTCTGATCGAGGCACGCAGTTAACATCACAGCTTTGGAGAGCAGTGCAGCAAGAGTTGGGCACACGGGTTGAGTTGTGTACTGCATTCCACCCTCAAATGGACAGATAGTCCGAGTGACCATTCAGATATTGGAGAATATGCTACGCGCTTGCTTTATGGATTTCGATGGTTCTTGGGTTACGTTTCAACCACTTGTACAGTTTACCTATAGCAATATTTACCAATCAAATATTCAGATGGCTCCTTATGAGCTTATATGGGAGGCGGTGTCGTTCTCCTTTTGGTTGGTTTGAGGCGGGAGAGGCCAGGTTGTTGGGTACTGATTTGGTTCAGGATGCCTTGGAGAAAGTCAAGTTGATTCAGGATCAGCTTCGTACAGCACAACCAAGTAGAAGAGTTATGTTGATTGGAAGGTTCGTGATGTTGATATATGGTAGGAGAGAAGGTATTGCTCAGCGTATCACCCATGAAGGGTGTGATGAGGTTCAGGGAGAAGGGAAAGGTGAGCCCTCGGTATATTAGCCCTTTTGAGGTGCTTGAGAGGATTGGAGAGGTGACCTACAAGTTTGTATTGCCACCTAGTCTATGGAGTGTTCATCCAGTGTTTCATGTTGCTATGCTCCGGAAGTATTATGGTGATCCGTCTCATGTTTTGGATTTTAGCAGGGGTCAGTTAGATAGAGATTTGACTTATGATGTGGAGCCGATGGCCATTTTGGGTCGGCAGGTTCGAAAGTTGAGATAAAAGAATATAGCTTGAGTGAGTTCAGAAGAGAGGCCAGCCAGTCGGGGAGGCTACTCGGGAGATCGAGCGGGATATGCGGAGCAGATATCCTCACCTATTTGAGACTCCAGGTATGATTCTAGACCGGTTCGAGGATGAAAATTTGTTTAAGAGGAGGAGAATGTGACGACCCAGTCGGTCATCTTGTGTATTGTAGCCCCGTTCCCCTGTTTATTGATTATTCTATGTTCACTTGTGGTTACGTGACTTGCCGGGGTAGTTGGTTTGGTTCTAGCGATGTTTTGGAGTGAATTGGGATACTTAGTACCAAGGTTGGAAGCTTAAGTTGAAAAAGTTGACCAGATGTTAACTTTTGTGTAAACGACTACAGAGAGTTTTGATGGTTTCATAGCTTCGTATAGTGATTTTAAATTTAGGCGTATGTCCGGATATGGATTAGGAGGTCCGTAGGCCGTTTTGGCTTGAATTGGTGAAAGTTGAAAAGTTGAAGGTTTGGAAAGTTGGGAAGTTTGACCAAGAGTTGACGTTTTTGGTTTCGGGAGTCGGAGCAGGTCCGTTGTGTCATTTATGAATTGTGTGCAAAATTTGAGGTCAATTGGAGTTGGTTTGGTATAATTCGGCATTAGCTTTAGAAGTTTGAAGTTCATTAGTACACTACGCTTGAATTGGGGCGCGATTTTTGATTTTGATGTTGTTTGATGTGCTTTGATTCTTCGACTAAGTTCATATTGTGTTTTAGGTCCTATTTGTATGTTTGGATGGGTTCCCGGGGGCCTCGAGTGTTTTTCGGATCAAGTTCGGACTCATTTTGGACTTTGTTGGATTGCTGATATTTGTGCTTCTGGTTTCCTCTTCCGCGATCGCGAAGAGGCAAGTCTGGCAGGTGGGAATTTGCTTAACGTGTTTGCGAGCTTGAGGATGCGATTGCGAAGCTTTGGTGTTTTGTGCATCCCAACTATGGGAGATGGGACACGTTCGCGAAGAAGGAAGGTGAGGTCTAGAAGCTGCACGCATTTGTTCTTCGCGATCGCGTGTCTTTGTCTGTGATCGCGTAGGTCTAGATTATAGAACATCACGCTCACGAGTGGCAGTTCGCGTTCGCGTAGGCCATTTTGGAGGGCAGTGAATTTGTACTTCGCGATCACGAGGGACTTTTCGCAATTACAGAGAGGAACATCTTGGCAGACTATTAAAATCCCAAATCGTGGGTTAGAGTATTATTTCACATTTTGAGTTGTAGAGCTCAGTTTTGGGCGGTTTTGGAGGGGATATTCACGTCTTGGATCGGAGTAAATGTTTTTGACTCGGATTTGTTGCTATATCATGATTCCATATTTATTTTAGCATTTAATTAGTCAAAAATGAATTAATGGATTTTTGAATGTCGATTTGAGGTCGGAATTAGATGATTTTGGAATGGTTAGACTCGTAATTGAACAACTATTTGGAATTTGTGAATTTTGTTGGATTTTGAGATGCGGCCTCGGGGCTGACATTTTGGGTTGACTTTTTGATTTGAGTTAAAGACCTTAGTTATATCTTTTGGAATCACTTACTATGGCTTTTATTGATAGTATTACGTTAATTTGGCTAGATTCGAGCCATTTGGAGGTTGTTACGCGAGGGAAGGGCTTGTTAGTGGAGTGATTTGGTTTGCCTTAGGTAAGTATCTTATCTAACCTTGATTGAGGCACTAGTTGCGTGAATTATTTGTGATAGCCATGTGCTATGGGTGCGCATATGTGTGGGGTTGGAGCCCATGTGCTAACACAGGGGATAATTATCCATGCCCGGGTTGTGCTTAGGCTATGAAATGCCTATAATTGACTACTAAGTTTTAAGCTATGATGTTTCTCACATTTGTAACATTGTTGTGAACTATTTGAGCCATGTGTGAGGCTACATACAGGTTAATCCCTGGATGAACTTGATAAAAATGTTATTCTATGATGGAATTGCCTATTTGAGCTGTGATAGCACACCTTGCACATGCCTACACTTTAGCATGCCATTTATACCAGTCCAGGAGCATGAGAAATGTTATTCATTCTCCACATATATGTATTCTTGTTCCTTTGCTCCTGTGTGTTATGATTTGACTGGGCGCATGCGACCACGCCGGGCAAATTGTTTTGTTGTGTCTTGGATCACGTCGGGCGGATTGTGTTGTTATGCATGTGACCACGCCGGGCGGATTGTACTATTATGCCTGTTACTACGCTGGGCGGATTATGATATTGACCATGTGACCATGCCGAGCTAGTAACACTTTGAATTGGCTGTACTTGCGTGTGGATATGGATCCATCCCCCTTAGGGTCACTGTTACATCTCGCGTTTTCGTACATTAAAGTTTCGTCTTCAGTTAATCGATGTAGACTCGGGGATGAGATTATCTTGATATTATAAGCATCTATGCTATTTATAATTAGCAATAAGTAAAATGCCGTGAAGGTTAAAGGGTAAACAAATCCCAAATCGTAGCTATAGTACCCGATATTTATAGACTAGTGTCATACATGGTACTACATGACCATGATAGTAAGGTGTATAAGGTATGTTAAAAGTGAGTAATATTTTAAGTAAGTTGAGATAATTCTTAATTATATGGGTAATTGGTTAAATATTAGGTAATTGGATATTACCTAGTTAATTAAGGAGTTATTGGTTGATTAATTAAAGAATTGGGATAAGACTTAACCCCTCCCCAACGTGGCAGCCCCTCCCCCCCCTTCCCATTTTATGACTCTTAAAAAAGATTTAAAGGTGGCACACTTGAAAAGGTGATGTGACACCAAGCTTGAAATGTGGGGCCCACCTAAAGGATAAAGGTAACATTTCTAAGTTCAAAATCAATTGCTAAGGAAAGGGTTTCAGCAAATATTTCTTCGCATAGCAACGTTACATCTCTTAAGAAAGAGTTTCATCAAAGTTGATTTTGCAATAAGAAACGTTATTGCTTCGCGCATTTCATACGAAGACCACTTGATATTATAACAACGTGGGGTTTGCGATTCTAAGGAAGTACGGTACAATCTTTCCCAAGAATATTATACGAATATTTCCCTACTCCAGGTATGTTAAAGTTAAGCCCTTCCTTCATTTTGGATTGATCTCGTAACTACGTGCGTTTGATAACGAGGTATAAAGAGAAGTCCATACTCCTGAATTTATACACATTATCCTAGTCTCATAAGTTACAGTATTATTCTTTATCGGGACTTCATATTCAATTGAGTATTGTCTTCTTCTAATCAAGAGAGCGGAGGGTCTATATATATACAGTATTACAGTAGTTTCCCCACCATCGAGCTATAATCGGTGGGCAGGACCCACTTGGCCAACCTCTGATCAGATGGAAAGTTATATACCTAGCCTACTGTGGACGAGCGCCTATGAGCGAGCCCAGCATAGCCGAGGTACATAGCCTAGTATTGCCGAGCGCCTATGAGCGAGCCTTCTACGGCGGAGTAGTTACACATTCTGAGCCTTATAGGGCCGGACATCTATTTTATTTACTATATTGAGAGAGTTGAGTCGGTATAAGCATGTAAGTATATCTACAGATCATATTTAACTCTCAGTTACTTTCAGTTATTATATTATCAGTTCAGCTTCAACTTTTAGTTATTTTATTGCCTTGCATATACGGTACATTATTTCGTACTGACGTCCTTTTTTTTAGGGAAGCTGCATTCCATGCGTGCAGGTTCAGACAGACAGACGGGTAGACCTCCTCAGTAGGTGTTGCCTGAGTTCAGCTTTATCGGTAAGCTCCACGTCCTTCGGAGTTGCCGGGTCTAGAGTTTTATGCACATTTTATGTATATATGTATATAGTTTACAGGTAGGTTGGGGCCCTGGTCTGATCATAGTACATCCATCAGTAGAGGCTTGTAGATATATCATGTCAGTTAGTGCAGTATGTTAGGCTTGTAGGCCTTGTATGTATATTTTGTTGGTTTGTCAGCTATAGTAGTTATGACGGCCTTGTCGGCCCAGCTTTATATTGATGTTTAGTCAGTGTTAGCTTCCGTTCAGTTTTATATTTTGCTTCGCAAATTGTCTTGCAATATGGCCACAGCCAAAGTATGACATTATATGTTCAGAGTCCCTTAGTCGCAAGATGGTACGCAAGGATAGGTGAGTCACCGGGTGCCGGTCATGCCCCCCCTCGCCCCCAGGTTCGGGGCGTGACAAAAGTGGTATCAGAGCAGTTCTGTCCTAGGGAGTCTACAAGTCGTGTCTAGTAGGGTCTTTTTTATAGATGTGTTGTGCACCACATTATATAAGCAGGGGACTACAAGGCATTTAGGAGTTTGTTACCACTCTTTCAAACCTAAATGGTGTTGTAGAATTGAGTTATAGGAAATTTGAGTTAAACTTACGTGTTGGCATCTGTATGCATAGATGACGGTGACTAGGAAGAATACGACTAGCCAGAGGAGAGATACAACAGTAGGTGAGGGGACTAGCAGGGTACCCCCAGTAGTTGGGGCCCAATCTAAGGCCTGGGGAGAGACCCCTACTCAGCCATTACCGGCTCCTCCACCACTTGAGGAGATTCCTAGGGAGACTGCACATCCAGTCCCCCCTCTGCTTCAATCAAATCAGGACTTGAGGAGTGCGGTGCATTTGTTGATATAATTGGTAGCTACCCAGTAACAGGCTAGGGCACCCGCTAATGCTGGATCTTCTGAGGGGTCTTGGAGCTCAAGGGTCCGAGGGTTTATTGCTTTGAGTCCCCCAGAGTTTATAGGAACAGATCAAAGGGAGGACCTGCAGGATTTCATAGATCAGCTTCACAGGATCTTTCGGGTTATGCATGCCACGGAGAAAGTGGCAGCTGGCCTAGAAGCTTTTCGACTCCGAGATATAGCCATCTTTTGGTATGAGGGATGGGAGAGGTCCAGGGGACATGATGCACCTCCAAATGTTTGGGAGAATATTTCGGATGCCTTCCTTGACCAGTACTTACCGCGGGAGATCCAACAGGCCCAAGTCGATCAGTTTCTAGCCCTCAAGCAGCGCAATATGAGTGTTCGAGAGTATAGTCTCCATTTTGACTCATTGGCCAGATATGCACCATCCATAGCTGCTACTATACAGGACAGGATTCATAGGTTTATAGAAGGGTTGGCCCCAGAGTTAACCGAGGCATGTGCCACCACTGCATTGCAGGATAGTATGGATATCTCTCGGATTCAGGCATTTGCCCAGAATATAGAAAGGGGTAGGCGTCGGCAGCAGGGTATAGAGAGGACTGAGTTAGGACAGCATAAGAGGATGAGATTTGCCAGGTCTCAGGAGCAGTCTCAGGGTAGTTATAGGCCTCAGTACTTCGAACGGCCACCTAGGCCTCTGCCACATCAGTTACAGGGTTACCGGTATGACCGCTATACTCAATCAGGACCAGTTGAGAGCTCACGGGTGTCGGGTTTGCAGAGACAACGAGGTTCAGGGTAGACATGGTCATTTCTGCTGCGGTGTGACATCTGTGGTAGAGGACACTTGGGCCAATGCCGAGCCGGTTCTGATGCTTGTTATACATGTGGACGTCCGGGGCATATGATGCGAGATTGCCGAAATAGAGATTCAGGGGGTATGGCACAACCAGCGAATTCAACAATAGGATCATCTATGTCCGTGCATCCTTCAGGGTGCGAGTCTCAGTCTTCGGTGGGTAGAGGTCAAGGCAGACGTAGAGGTTCCAGTTCAGGTGGTAACCAAAATCGTAGCTATGCTTTAGTGGGTCGACAGGACTAGGAGTCTTCACCAGACGTTGTGACAGGTATGTTTACCATTTTCTCTCAGGATGCTTATGCCTTGATAGACCCAGGATCTACTTTAACGTGTATTACCCCATTTGTCGTGGGGAATTTAGGTATAGTGACTGAAATACTAAGTGATCCTTTTGCGGTATCTACACCGGTAGGAAAATTAATTATTTCCAGACAGGTTTACCGAGGTTGTACGGTGACCATTTGTAATCGTCAGACCTCAGCCAACCTAGTTGAGCTAGAGATGTTGGATTTTGATGTTATCATGGGCATGGACTAGTTGGCAGCTTGATATGCCACAATTCATTGTCGAGCAAAGACAGCCGATTTAATTTTCCGGTTGAGACAGCCCTTGAATGGGTAGGTAATACAATGACACCCAGTTTATTTCATATCTTAAGGCGAGGAAAATGATCGCAAAAGGGTGCATTTATCATATCTTGTGAGTAAGAGATGCGGATGTTGAGATTCCTACACTTCAGTCTATTCCAGTAGTCAAAGAGTATGCAGATGCATTTCCAGATGAACTTCCAGGAATTCCTCCAGAGCAAGAGATTGATTTTGGCATCGATTTGCTTCTGGAAACTCAACCAATATCCANCCATAGAATGGCACCTGCTGAATTGAAGGAGTTGAAGGAGCAGTTAAACGATTTGCGGGAGAAAGGTTTCATCAGGCCCAGTACATCACCTTGGCAGCTGAACAGGGTAACTATTAAGAATAAGTATCCACTTCCAAGGATAGATGATTTGTTTAATCAGTTGCATGGAGCTAGATGCTTTTCAAAGATAGATTTGAGGTCGGGGTACCACCAGGTCAGAGTTCGGGAGAATGATATTCCCAAGACAGCCTTCAGGATCCGATATGGCCACTTCGAGTTCCTTTTCATGTCCTTCGGGTTGACAAATGCACTTGCCGGATTCATGGACTTGATGAATAGCCTATTCCGACCATTTCTAGATATGTTCATGATAATATTTATTGATTATATTCTGGTTTATTCACATTCAGAGGATGAGCATGCGGACCACCTTCGAGCGGTACTCCAAACCCTCTGTGATAGTAAATTATATGCTAAGTTTTCTAAATGTGAGCTCTGGTTGAAGTTTGTAGCATTCTTGGGGCACATTGTATCCGATGAAGGTATAAAGGTAGACACTCAAAAGATTGAGGCTGTGAAATCTTGGCCTAGACCTACAACTCCGACAGAGGTTCGTAGCATTTTAGGCTTAGCAGGATACTACCGGAGGTTCGTAGAGGGAGTTTCTTCCCTTTCGGCACCATTGACGAAGTTGACGCAGAAAGCAACTAAGTTTCAGTGGACAGAGGCTTGCGAGCAGAGTTTTCAAGAGCATAAGAACAGGTTGACCTCAACGCCAGTTCTAACACTTCCAAAGGGTCCAGATGGTTATGCAATGTATTGTGATGCCTCAGGTGTCAGGTTAGGATGTGTCCTGATGCAACATGGAAAGGTAATTGCATATGCTTCAAGGTAGTTAAGGAAGCACGAGCGGAATTATCCGACCCACGACCTCGAGTTAGCTGCGGTTGTCCATGCACTTAAGATATGGCGGCATTATTTATATGGTGTTCATGTTAATGTATTCACAGATCATAAAAGCGTTGAATTTGCGATAGAGGCGATGGCTTGAGTTATTGAAAGATTATGATGTTAACATTCTCTACCATCCAGGGAAAGCTAATGTTGTAGAAGATGCCTTAATTCGCCGATCTATGGGTAGCTTAGCATATGTAGAGGACCGAGAAAAGACAATTAACTGGAGAGATTCATCAATTGTCTTGTTTGGGAGGTCAGTTAGTAGACTCTGGCGATGGTGGAGTTGTACTCCAAAATACTGCAAAATCATCTCCCATAGCTGATGTAAAGGAGAGGCAGTACGAGGACCCAGAGTTGGTCGAGTTGAGAGAGCAAGCTCTGCAACAGAAGAAGCCGTTGTTAGAGCTCAAGGGAGATGGGGTTCTCAGATATATGGGCTGTCTATGTGTTCTAGATTTAGCAAGGCTACGATACAGGATTATGTCAGAGGCACATTATTCGTGGTACTCCATTCATCCTAGGTCGACGAAGATGTACCATGACATTAAGGATGTGTACTGGTGGAACGATATGAAGAATAACATTGCTGAGTTTGTCGCTTAGTGTACTCGGTACCAGTAGGTGAAGGTAGAGCACCAGAAGCCCGGACGGCTAATGCAGACTATATAGCTCCCGACATGGAAATGGGAGGCGATAAACATGGACTTTGTCACGGGTTTGCCTTGCCTCGTTCTCATTGTAAGTTCGATTCTATATTGGTGATAGTCGATAGGCTCACGAAATCAGCTCATTTCCTACCGGTCAGATCTACATATACAGCAGTAGATTATGCAAAGTTATATATTAAGGAGATAGTGTGGCTACACGGAGTACCAGTATCTATTATATCTGACCGTGAGGCCCAGTTTACAGCACATTTTGGAGGTCATTTCAGAGAGGTCTAGGGACTCAGGTGAATCTCAGCACAACTTTTCATCCATAGATTGATGGACAAGCCGAGTGCACAATTCAGACGCTCAAGGATATGTTATGATCATGTGTTCTGGATTCTAAAAGAAGTTGGGATGAACATTTACCTCTTATAGAGTTTGTATATATTAACGGTTACCCCTCCAGTATCCAGATGGCTCCGTATGAAGCTTTGTATGGGTGTAAGTGCAGATCTCCTATAGGGTGGTTTGATGTTGGAGAATCTGGGTTACTTGGGCCAGTCCTGGTTCAGCAAGCCATAGAGAAAGTAAAGCTTATCCGGGAGCAACTGTTGACAGCCCAGAGTTGTCAGAAGTCATATTCTGACGTGCAGCGACGAGACTTAGAGTTCGGGGTTAATGACTGGGTATTCTTAAAGGTGTCACCTATAAAGGCCATGATGAGGTTTGGCAAGAAAGGAAAGCTTAGCCCATGGTATATTGGGCCTTATAGGATCATTTGGAGAGTGGGCCAAGTAGCTTATGGGTTAGAATTTCCCACAGAATTGGAGTCTGTCCATCCCGTTTTTCACGTATCTATGTTACGGAAGTGCATTGGCGATCCTACCCGAGTGGTTCCCACAGATGATGTACATATTACAGAGGACTTGTCATATGAGGAAATTCCAGTTACCATCCTAGACCGACAAATACGTAAGCTACGAAATAATGAAGTAGCCTCAGTGAAGGTTTTATGGAGAAGCAACAATGTGGAAGAGATGATTTGGGAAGCGGAGGAGGAAATGAAGTCTAAATACCCCCACCTATTTCAAACCGAAGATATGGCTCGAGGTGGGATACCTCAGCACAGCTCTATTCAGGCCAGTAGGTCATCAAATAAGCTCTCATTTTTGACTTTCAGAATTTATAATGGATAGTTGTGTGAGGCCAGGTGTTGCTATTTATACACATTGGCCATGTGTGGCTTGTATAGTATGTTTTCTGGCTGCGTACAGGTTGATTTTAGTCTAGTGTACGGAGGAGACTCTGGAAAATTTTTTTCCAAAGACTCTAAGAGTAAACATTCGAGGATGAATGTTTTTTTTGGGGGGGG
>AWOL01S0127336.1:0-30901 GCA_000715115.1 Nicotiana otophora | reverse complement strand
TTTTTTTGGGGGGGGGGGGGCGAAGGATGTTACATCTCACGTTTTCGTACGTTAAAGTTTCGTCTTTAGATACTCGGCGTAGACTCGGGGATGAGATTAATTTAAGATTATAAGAATTTATGCTATTTATAATAGGCGATAAGTAAACTGCCGTGAAGGTTAAAGGGTTAACGAATCAAAGAAAATGAGTTTTGTTGAAGAAAATACGGTCCGAGCTATAGTACCCAGTATATGGACTAGTGCCATACAAGGTACTACATGACCATGATAGTAAGGTGTATAAGGTATGTTAAAAGTGAGTAGTATTTTAAGTAAGTTGAGATAATTCTTAATTACGTGGGTAATTGGTTAATTATTGGGTAATTGGAGATTACCTAGTTAATTAAGGAGTTGTTGGGTGATTAATTAAAGAATTGGGATAAGAATTAATCCCTCCCCAACGTGGCAGCACCCCCCTTCCCATTTTATGACTCTTAAAAGAGATTTAAAGGTGGCACACTTGAAAAGGTGATGTGACACCAAGCTTGAAATGTGGGGCCCACCTAAAGGATAAAGGTAACATTTCTAAGTTCAAAATCAATTTCTAAGGAAAGAGTTTCAGCAAATATTTCTTTGCATAGCAACGTTACATCTCTTAAGAAAGAGTTTCATCAAAGATGGTTTTGCAATAAGCAATGTTATTGCTTCGAGCATTTCATACGAAGACCACTTGATATTATAACAGCGTGGGGTCTGTGATTCTAAGTAAGTACGGTGCAATCTTTTCCAAGAATATCATACGGATATTTCCCTACTCCAGGTATGTTAAAGTTAAGCCCTTCCTTCATTTTGGCATGATCTTGTAACTACATGCACTTGATAACGAGGCATAAAGAGAAGGTCATACTCCCGAATTTATATACATTATTCTAGTCTCATAAATTACAGTATTTTCCTTTATTGGGACTTCATATTCAATTGAGTATTGTCTTCTTCCAGTCAAGAGAGCGGAGGGTCTATATATATACAGTATTACAGTATTGTCCCCACCATCAAGCTATAATCGGTGGGCAGGCCCCTATTGGGAAACCTCTTATCAGATGGTAAGTTATATACCAAGCCTACTATGGCTGAGCGCCTATGAGCGAGCCCAGCATGGATAAGGTACAGAGCCTAGTATGGCCGAGCGCCTATGAGCGAGCCTACTACGACGGAGTAGTTACATGTTCTGAGCCTTATAGGGCCGAACATCTACTTTATTTACTATATTGAGAGAGTTGAGTCGGTATCAGCAGGTAAGTATATCTCCAGATCATCTTTGACTCCTAGTTACTTTCAGTTATTATATTATCAGTTCAGTTTCAGCTTTCAGTTATTTGATTGCCTTGCATACTCGGTACGTTACTTCGCACTGACGTCCCTTTTTTGGGGGACGCTGTATTTCATGCGTGTAGGTTCAGACAGACAGACAGGTAGACTTCCTCAGTAGGTGTTGCCTGAGTTCAGCTTTATCGGTAAGCTCCACGTCCTTCGGAGTTTTCGGGTCTAGAGTTTTGTGTACATCTTGTGTATATATGTATATAGGTTATGGGTAGGTCGGGGCCTATTCCGATCACAGTACATCCATCAGTAGAGGCTTGTAGACATATCCTGTCAGTTAGTGCAGTATGTTGGGCTTGTAGGCCTTGTATGTATATTTTGTTAGTTTGTCAGCTATAGTAGTTATGACGGCCGTGTCGGTCCAGTTTTATATTGATGTTTAGTCAGCATTAGCTTCCGTTCAGTTTTATATTTTGCTTCACAAATTGTCTTGCAGTGTGGCCACGACCAAAGTATGACATTATATGTTCAGAGTCTCTTAGTCGCAAGTTGGTACACAAGGATATGTGAGGCACCGGGTGCCGGTCTCTCCCCCATGTTCGGGGCATTACAGTCACCCTCTCATGTTTCCCTCTTAATGGTGTACATGCGGATATTGAGGAAATCTGATCAGTGGTTTGGTATGGAATTGGAAAGGTTGAGTAAATATGGCCAGTGTTTGTTTGGATTTTTGCATTCCATCTTTACATGTAATTTCCGTGATTATTTACCTGATTCATCTGCATATTGTCTCTATATTTTGAACTTTGATTGAGCGGAGTAATTGAGAAATTGTACACATACACAGACAAATGCTTCTTCTTGTGCTTTATCACTTGATTTCATTATTATTCTATACTCATTAAAATGATGAAACCTTACAGGTTGTAGCTAGCATCATTTATAATTCGTGCTTCTCCTACCCCGTCGAGGTTATTTACGATACTTATTGAGTATATTGGGTCGGTAGTACTCATAATACACTATACACTTTGTGTGCAGATCCAGGTACATCTGGATGCGCCGACTGCTAGATTGGTGCTAGTCGCTGCTCGAACACTAGGAGGTAGCTGCTATGATGCCCGCCGACCTTCGTTCTCCTTTCCTTTTATTTTCTTCAGTACGGTTATACTATTCAGACAGTTGTACTAGAGTTTTTTTTATGTTGAGATATTGTAGTGCTTATGTACTCATTGACGCCAGGTTTTGCGATGGTTGCAGTAGAGTTTCTGTTACTTTTATCGTATATTTAATAGATTAATCCGTTGTTGAGTTTATTAAAGCATATTCAATTGTTTAGTTGTTATGTGATTGTCGGGTTGCCTAGTAAGTGTGTTAGGCGCCATCATGACAGATTGGGATTTTTGGCTGCGACAATCAGATAAATTAACAAACTAAATATAGAATTTGTTAAAGTAAAGCATGGTAACACTTTTAAGTAAAGTAAAACATCAAATGGGTAATGAGTTTGATTTGAGAACCATTTAAAGTAGGCATGATGACACTCAAAATATTGTAAAGGACCGAGTGAGATGACGAGTTTTATCATAAGAGTCACATAAAGTTAAGTTATTGACAATTTATTTATTTAAAACCGTTTAGTTACCAATAACTCAGCAGAATACGACATGATGACTCCCCACAATAAATTCATCTTTACAATCAATTCACCAAGTAACAACGGAGGCATAGATTGGCACATTAAAGTAACACAACAAATCATGTAGCATGCATGACTCACACAAGAAGTCACTTTCGTTCCAACACTGGAATAACAAAGGTAAACCAAATATGATCAAAAATACATGTGAAATGATTTAAGGAAAAGCAGCAACTGTTCACCGATAAACCGTTACAACATAGAATATACTGTTAGAATAGAACATTTACTAAAAATATTAATTAAATGCAAGAAAGAAGCCTAAGAGTCTAAACCGGTCAAATACCACATATAAGCCCGTGTACACACCCGTTACCTTGTGTACACTTCTTCCACATAATTCAAATAATACAATCAACCCAAATCCTAAGGGGTAGTTTCCCCCACTCAAAGTTAGGCAAGATACTTACCTCAATAGGGCCAAATCAATAATCAAAATAACATTTCCTTTAAAATCAACCTCCGCTCGGCTCATATCTAGATAAAACGACTTATTAACATCAAACAATGCAAGAGAAACCAATTCCAAATAGCAAAGCTATGATCTTTACACAATTCTCCAAAAGTCAACAAAAGTCAACCCCGGGCTCGCTTGGTCAAAACCCGAGTCGAAGGGTAGGTCTCGACTACCCATAGCCCCACGAGTTCATATATGTTGTTCGCTTTCAAATCTTAGTCCAATTCGACTCTCAAATCTCAAATTCTGATTTTTCCAAACATAGACAAAAATCCCTAAATGTTCCCTTCAAATCCCATGATTTTGATGTTAAAGCTCATAAATAATCATGTACTATAATTGAAAATTGAGTAAAATCACTTACCCAATAGTTTCATATGAAACTCTCTCCACAAAATCACCTCCCACCGAGTTTAGGGTTCGAAATATGATAAAATGAAGCTAAGTCCCGAAATACTCAGCTATAAACAAGCTGCATATGTCGCATTTGCGACCCAGGGAGCACAAATGCGAACCCTCACAAAAGTTGAGAATCCTTCGCAAAAGCGAAACATGAACAGTTCTGAACCCATCGCAAAACGACAAAAGTGTCGCAAATGCGGACGCTGGCCTTATCGCAAATTCGGCTAGTTGGTTGCAAAAGCATCCCCTTCCCAGCCCAGTCCATCATCACAAATGCGATCGGGAGTTCGCAAATGCAAATTCTGCAGGCGTCAGTCAACTTTGCAAAAGCGAGGGGAAACTCGCAAATGCGATGGTTGCAAATGCGACCAAATCCTCGCAAATGCGAGACTAGAACATCAACAAAATCTACATATCTCAAACTCTCTTAAACGCATCCGAAACTCACCTGAGCCCTTGGGTCTCCACACCAAACATTCACACAATTCTAGAAATATCATACGAACTCTCTCGTGCGATCAAAGCACCAAAATAACATTCAGAACAACGAATCGGACACCAAAACGCATGAAAATTACAATGAACTTCAAGAACTTCTAGAATTACAAGCAAGTGCCTGAATCATATCAAACCAACTCCAAATGAAACTAAATTATCCAGACAAGTTCCAAATAGCTAAACAGACATATTCCATGTCCCAAAACAAAATTCCGAACCAGATAGCTATAAAGTCAAACCATGGTCAAACTTGTAGGAAAATTCTAAACCTTCAAATTGCCAATTTATGCTAAATAGCGCCAAAACCTTCTAGAAACATTCAAATGCCAATCTGGGCATATGCCCAAGTCCAAAATCATCATCCGAGCCTAATGGAACCGTCAAAACTCCGATCCGAGGTCAAATACACAAATCCAATCTTGTTCAACTCTTCCTAGTTGAGAATCTCTCTCCCAAATCAATCCCGAATCACCCAAAAACCAAAACCGACCTTACACGCAAGTCATAATATGTAATATGAATCTACCCAAGACATTAAACTGCCGAATTGAATGCAAATGCTCAAAACGACCGGTCGGGTCATTACATCCTCCCCCACTTAAACATACATTCGTCCTCTAGTGTGCCAATAGTCGTTACAAAGCTATTAAATCACTGCATGAGCTAACAATATATATATACCCATGGGTAATCCCATCACCCTAATCCATGTAAGCCTGACGACACAACTTAACTGAAGATCTTCCGTCGTCCTTAGCCTATAAACCTTAGATCCCAATCCTCAACATTTGAAACTTATCATAATACCTGAATCTTGCATCAGTACATTGTATAAGCCTGAACAAGCTGAATGAAGCCACAACTTTACCCCAAGGTATAATCACATGATATTTCCCATAACTCAGATACCTGTGGCAATAACTTCCGACCACCATAGCGGCCCAATAACAATCTCGTTGCCGGTAATATACTTCATGTTAAATAAAACCTTGTTCGGGACATTTGCAATGCTTCTAGTGATAAAAGAAACATACATAAACTCATAACCACCCATGAAATCAACAAGTCAAGAAGCTCTCTCATCTGACAAGGACCATTGCCCAATTATGAGCAAAAAATATTGTATCATTCTTCCAAACACTCTTCATCTCGATACAATAGTGCAACTCTCAAGTCTAGAAACCTCATCTCGGCCCATACAAGTAGCCCAACTAACAAGTCACACCAAAACCACATGGATTCTCACACACCACGGTCTGTACACCAAATAAACAATAACTCAGAAAGAACGTATCTAATAATAAAAATAAAGCAAGGTACGGGGGCTACCTAACAAGTATAACAAATATAACAACTAAAGTATAATTTTATTAACTTATCATACAAAGAGAAAATAAAACACTTAATGAACACAAGGAAGGGTATCCCACATAACTCTGTTGCGCCACATAACCCGATCCCAAATATATCAATCCACATAGGGATACCCATCGAACTAAAATACTCGGCCTCACTAATCACATGTATGCCAATATCAAGAACAATAAAGAGAAAGCACAACTAAGATGCAATAAGCAAATCAACATCACGAGGCCATCTCGCCCATATCATCACAAGGCCTGAAAGGGATTACAACATGCGTGCGATAATCATACAACCTCACAACCCATCATAGCATAAGATAGAAGAACGTAACATATACTGGGGCATGAATAACATCCATTCTGCCCGGTAAGAGTAACCAAACCTGATCTAATATAGAATACACATTCTCATTAGGCTAACAAATAGCCCCAAAACCAGTTTTTGATCATCCCCAAACAGGTAAATAACCTTCCCAAATTCCATATCAAGCTATCCATAACACATATAACCAGTTATAAAAGTCTCAACGTTTTCCACAATCAAGGAATAGTCTGCCGACGAGGACACCCAACCCCTAAATCTCATGAATACCAGAATTTGCATACTCGATAACAACTCCACAAATCAAATAGCTTATTCATCACTCATACTTCATCATGTTACGGAAAGCACCCACATAGATCTTCCATGCCACGTAGCAAACCCTGAACCTCAGAAGCCCAAAACCATGCAATCACCGTAACACTAGTCAAGCATCCGCAAGTCAAAACACAAGGGGCCTCCTAAAATGCACGCTTTTCTCATGCGATATCCAATAGTTCCAGCATTCTCTTAACTTCTGAAATCGTCTATGCCATCTTATGCCAGTAGCAGACAGTTGGCACAAGTCGTGGTCGACACCATCGAGAACTCTTCGAGACCCGTCTGTACATAACTAAGCCATCAAAACTGAATCTCCCCAAATCAATCGAGTAATATAAACTGTCAAACCAAGAGCACTGGCAAAGAACACCGGTAAAGCAATACCACCCCAAAAGAACAAATTACCTTTATTGCTATGCTGACCAAACACCACCAAGCTGACCCATTTCTTTAAATCCTTCTCAACTTTTCATCAGGGTAACACTTCTCATTATCGGTACATTATGATCCCAAACCAAAGCTCATAGTAGAAGATCCTAGCACAAACCGCGTCGTCCAAAAGTCTATAGACCGAAGTATTTCCTCTGAAGCACCCAACAGTGCCACAACCGAGGTACCCACTCTGATGAGACCTTCTATGAATCTAAAGTTGTTACTCTAACCCTCTGATTCTAAAATGTAGAATTAATAATGATACAAAAATATCGCAAGTCCCTACACTATCCTATGAAAATTTTAGACCTTAGCCTAATACAATTCCGGGGAACCCTTCAATACCACATGTACACCTTAGGCCAAAACTGGTATAACACATGACCCTGCAATCTGATCGTCGATAGTGGACTCCCCCACTTTGTGCGAAGTAGTATGACATAACATCCGATGATCCACAATACCAACCTCCATAGGTCGTACAACACCAATGATAAGATACCTCAAATCATCTACTAAGCGCATGTCCATCCTTGTGACAGCCAAACCCATTTCCTCAAGTGACTTGAAGGATAATATGTACCTTTCACTGAGTAGAAGTCCCACACGAACCACATAGTATGTAATACCACTAACTATCCTCAAATCCGCATCCATCTCGTGACCCTACCACGAACACGACGTCTACGCAACAAATTAAGTCCTTCCATGCTTGCACTCACTAACCAGATACAAGAACCTGCTGCATTGCACACTCGAACAATTGAAGATCTACCAACACATGCCAGTCCTCAGTCTGGTCAACAAGTTGAGACAATGATCAAGCATCCTTGGCCTCCTCGTAGCCTATCCACAGTAGCACAAAATGTCGGTGCATAGCTGATACCGAATGCGCAATATGATACATGCGCCCATGCTGAAATGACACAGTGCACCGCACAATTCGTATGTTTATAATAACATCCTCCAACTATAATAGCTGCAGATTCACAAACCAGATGCCCATAGTATACCTCATAACACATTTAAGCCCGGCCTCAACCCTCACCATACTGCAACAATGAAAGAGATGTGCAGGAATTCATAACCACCCATCAAATCAATCACTCATGGAGTCTCTCCACTTGACAAGAACCATTGCCTCATTCTAAACCGATTAGTGACATTTTCCTTCTAATATACATTATATAATTTTGATTGGAATGATTTCACGTCCAACAACCTCGTCTCACCCAGTACAAGTTGCTCGGGCAGTAAGCCACCTTGAACACCGTTTAAGATGTCATACGACATCATCAATGTGCCAACAAGCCACAACTCAAATATGTCCAATAAGAAAATATGGACCCAAATACAGGACTCTCCCGCCAGCGTGACGAATACAAAAACCAAACAGACGCTGCGAACCCAACTCAAAGATAAGAAACCAAACATACAAAAATAAGTATAATGATTCGTACTCAACATCTCACTATTGCGGCGTGCAACCCGATCTACATATGACAATCAATAAGGAATACACATCAAAGCATAATGCCCATACCCACAAAATACCTAAATATTGCCCACAAGCACGGCAAGTTCATAAACATAACCCTGAGGAGATGGGTAGCGTCATGCGCTACAAAAACCCAAGCACGACTAAGGTGTAATAAACAACCAGCATGTCACTCATATAATACCACATGCTACCCAGATCACAACACACGTGTGAATAATCAAGCCGTCTCATAACTCAAATGGAACAAAATAGTAGCACCTAAAATAGAAAAAGGTAGTAATATGTTTCACCACGCCCGAAGACCCATCCACAAGCTATGCTATGCCAAATAAGCATATCCGATCTGGTATAAAATATACATTCATATTAGGCCTACCAACGGACCACAAGGTGATTCCGATCATCCCAAAATGGGCCAATGACCATTCAAGGCTCCACAATGACCCTATTCATGACACATATGATCTACCGTCCAATCCGGAAAATACTCCTACGGTTCGCAACCAAAGAAATAAAGCATCTCCCAGACATAAACTCTCACATCAACGAAAGTACCATAATCTCCATATGTGATTTCAATCTCTGCCCCTTAAATGACTGACACACCACACTTATTCGATCATCCTGTGGCAGATACTACCACAACCTTCCGCACTAAGTGGCAAAGTTTGCACATCTATGGCCAACAACCGTACTGTTTCTGTAATGCACATCAATACATAATGCCTCTCCCACAGAACACCGTTCTCAGGCGACACTAAGATAGTGCAAGCATACTCTAAACATTTGAAATCTTTCCCTTATTCCTCCGGGCTCGTGACATTCTTATCAAAACTGCACCACAACCTTGATCCTCAATTTCTTATTTCCATACTGCTCACATGCACCTATCATGATGCTATGCGAGAGTACAAGAATTTCATCATAACTCCTGAACCACCAATAGAATAAACACTTCATCGGCTAGAAACCTTTCACTTAACGCATTACAGAAGAACAATTGCAACACTTAGCCAAATCCCCATAAATGCAGAAAATGCAAACCTAAAGTCTTGTTCTAATCCGCCATAACTCTTCTAGGGTCCATCTACACATAACAAGACCATTAGAATCAAATAACTCAAAATCCAATCACATTATGGTGGTTATCAAGCTCACACGTATAACCACGAATTACCTGTATAGCTTTAAAAAAACTAAAGGAACCGATTATTTCCTTGTCAGTTTTCTTTTAATATATTGCACATGCTATCTAGCAAGTGTGTGTAACATGACCTGAACCTTGTCACTACTTGACCGAGGTTAGTCTTGATATTTACTGGCTACCGATTGTGGTATACTCATACTATACTTTTGCACATTTTTGAGCAGATCTAGTGATCGAGCCGGTCGATAGGGAGACGTGCTAGTCCTTGTTGGAGACTTCAAAGTAGACTTGTTATTCCATTCGAAGGCCTCAGAGTACCTATGATTCTTTTATTTATATTGTTTATGTACTTCAAACAGCATTGTATTTCAAGACATGTCATATATATATATATCCTGTTTAGAGTTCATGACTCAGTACAACTGGGTTTTGGGAAGTTGATTAGTGTATTTTTGTTTGGCAGTATTATTGTATTTCGCACTTTTTGTTAATTTCAAGTTGTTACATTTTAATTATCATTGTATGGTAGGATTACCTAGTCTTAGAGACTAGATGCCATCACGACCTCTACGGTGGGATTTTGGGTCATGACATTACCCTTCACAAACGTGGTTGTGATGCACAAAATGCTTCTTCCACAAAATACTTCTTCCAAATGCAAATCCAGGCATAAGCCCAAGTCCAAAATCATCATTAGGACCTGATGGAACCTTAAAAACTCCGATTAGAGGTCAAATACACAAAATCAAATTTTGTCAACCCTTCCAACTTAAAGCTTCCCAGTGGAGAATCATTCTCCCAAATCACCCAAAAATCAAAATCGACCATACACACAAGTCATAATACTTAATATGAAGATACCTCAGACCTTAAACTACCCAACTGAATGCAAATATCAAATGACCGATTGGCTTGTTACACATTCCTTAACTATGTTTGTCCTCGAACGTTCCAAGAACCTTTCCGGAGTTGCCCAAAATCATTGTTTGACATCACGTGTACCTACATGTGCTACCAAAACCCATATGAGAACACTGGCTCAAGCCAGACTGAAGATCCTTTATGCTATCTTAGCCCCTAACCTTAGAACCAAATTCCAACATTCGAAATTCTCTACCAAGTCCGATTGTAACATACGAACACCGTATCAGCCACAACTCATTGTACCAAAGAATGTTCATGCGCCCATGCTGAAATGACACAGTGCACCGCATAATTCGTATGTTCATAATAACATCCTCCAACTATAATAGCTGCAAATTCACAAACCAGATGCCCATAGTATACCTCATAACACATTTAAGCCCAGTCTCAATCCTCACCATACTGCAACAATGAAAGAGATGTGTAGGAACTCATAACCACCCGTCAAATCAATAACTCATGGAGTCTCTCCACTTGACAAGAACCATTGACTCATTCTAAATCGATTAGTGACATTTTCCTTCTAATATACATTATATAATTTCGATTGGAATTATTTCACCTCCAACAACCTCGTCTCACCCAGTACAAGTTGCTCGGGCAGTAAGCCACCACGAACACCGTCTAAGATCTCATACAACGTCATCAATGTGCCAACAGGCCACAACTAAAATATGTTCAATAAGGAAATACGGGCCTGAATCCAGGACTGTCCCGCCAGCGTGACGAATACAAAAACCAAATAGACGCTATGAACCCAACTCAAAGATAAGAAACAAAACACACAAAAATAAGTATAACAATCCGTACTCAACATCTCACTATTGCGGCGTGCAACCCGATCTACATATGACAATCAATAAGGAATACTCATCAAAGCATAATTCTCATACCCACAAAATACCTAAATATCGCCCACAAGCACGCCAAGTTCATAAACACAAACCTGGGGAGACGGGTAGCGTCATGCGCTACAAAAACCCAAGCACGACTAAGGTGCAATAAACAACCATCATCTCGCTTATATAATACCACATGCTACGCCGGATCACAACACACGTGTGAATAATCAAGCCGTCTCACAACTCAAATGGAATAAAATAGTAGCACCTGAAATAGAAAAAGGCAGGAATATCATTCACCACACCCAAAGACTCATCCACAAGCTATGCTATGCCGAATAAGCATATCCGATCTAGTATAAAATATACATTCACATTAGGCCTAACAACGGACCTCAAGCTAATTCCGATCATCCCAAAATGGGCCAATGACCATTCAAGGATCCACAATGACCCTATTCATGACACATACGATCTACCGTCCAATCCGGAAAAAACTCCTATGGTCCGCAACCAAAGAAAAGAAATAAAGCGTCTCCCATACATAAACTCTCATATCAACGATAGTACTAGAATCTCCATATGTGATTTCAATCTCTGCCCCATAAATGACTGACACACCACACTTATTTGATCATCCTGTGGCAAATACTACCACAATCTTCCGCACCAAGTGGCAAAGTTTGCACATCCATGGCCAACAACCATACTGTTTCTGTAATGCAAATCAATACACAATGCCTCTCCCACAGAACACCGTTCTCAGGAGACACTAAGATAGTGCCAACATACTCTGAACATCTAAAATCTTTCCCTCGCTACTCCGGGCTCGTGACATTCTTATCAAAACTACACCGCAACCTTGATCCTTAATTTCTAATTTTTATACCGCTCACTACACCTATCATGATGCTATGCGAGAGTACAAGACTTTCATGATAACTCCTGAACCACCAATAGAATAAACACCTCATCAACTAGAAACCTTTCACTTAACTCATTTCAGAAGAACAATTGCAACACGCAGCCAAATCCCCTTAAATGCAGAAAATGCAAACCTCAAGTCTTGTTCTAATCCACCATAACTCTTCTGGGATACATCTACACATAGCAAGATTATTAGAATCAAATACCTCAAAATCTAATCAAATTATAGTGGTTATCAAGCTCACACGTACAACCACGAATTACCTATATAGCTTTACAAAACTAAAGGAACCGATTATTTCCTTGTCAGTACTCTTTTGATATATTGCACATACTATCTGGCAAGTATGTATCACATGACCTGAACCTTGTCACTACTTGACCGAGGTTAGTCTTGATACTTACTGGCTACCGATTGTGGTATACTCAAACTATGCTTTTGCACATTTTTGTACAGGTCTAGTGATCGAGCTGGTCGATAGGGAGACGTGCTAGTCCTTGTTGGAGACTTTAAAGTAGCCTTGTTATTCCGTTCGAAGGCCTCAGAGTCCCTATGATTCTTTTATTTCTATTGTTTATGTACTTCAAACAGTATTGTATTTCAAGACATGTCATATATATATATATATATATATATATATATATTCCGTTTAGAGTTCATAACTCAGTACAACCGGGTTTTGGGAAGTTGATTATTGTATTTACATTTGGCAGTATTATTGTATTTCGCATTTTTCGTTAATTTAAAGTTGTTACATTTTAATTATCATTGTGTGGTAGGATTACCTAGTCTTAGAGACTAGATGCCATCACGACCTCTACGGTGGGATTTTGGATCATGACATTACCCTTCACAAACGCGGTTGTGATGCACAAAATGCATCTTCCACAAAATACTTCTTCCTAAATGCGACATCACCCCAGCGAACGCGAAGCCTTCTGCCCAGCCTCCATGGAAATCGTGGCACTGCCTTCGCGAACGTGATGGTAAATCTCCTAGCCCCAGCTCCTTCTTTGTGAATGCAGATCCCACTATGCGACGACGAATCACCATTGCCATAAACTTTCACAAACGTGACTCCCCCAGCATGAATGTGGAGGAAAAAATATCCCCAGCCCTACTCCTTCATCGTGACCGCGAACACGATGAACACAAGTCACTAGTAGGAATCAACTATCACAAACATACTCTAGGTGGTCCAAAACTCACCCGAGCCCACTGGGACCTAGTCCAATACCAACAAGTCAATAAATACTAGTCGATCCTATCCAAGGCCTCTAAACATGTATGGAATAATTACATCTAAAAATCAAAAATCAAATCACAAGTTGAACTTCGATTAAGTTCAAGAAGTTCTACACTTTCAACCAAGCGTCTGATTCGTGTCTATCCACTTCGGATCTCAAGCAGACATTGAATATAAGTTCAATACAATAACACGAACCTACCCCCAAGTCCCAAAATAACAAACGGAGATCGATAACCTCAAATTCAACAATCAGTGAAACCTATGAACTCTCCAATTATTCAAATTACCAACTTTCGACAAATAGAGCCAAATATGTTTTACGAACATCTAATACAAAATATGAGCAAACACCCAAGTCTTAGATCACCATACAAACTTATTGAAACCATCAAATCATGAATCTAAAGTCACTTACACTAAAGTCAAACATTGGTTAGCTCTTCCAGCTTAAAACTTTCAAATTAAGGATGATTCTTTCAAACCACTCCCGAACCTCTTGGAGATCTCAACCAACTATACTTGAAAGTTGTAATACATTATATGAAGCTACTCACTATATCAAAACACATAACGAAATGCTAGAGCTCAAAACGACCGGTCAAGATCGTTACACATGTCTCCAATACAGACAGTTAATGTCATATCCGGAGGAGAAATTCACCACAACACATAAATTTTCCTAATGTGTCGATTCAATATGAATAACAAACAGGGGAATGTATTACCTTTGAATATGAGGACACAAACGAATTGAAATGCGATACTATGATGCCTTGGTAATTACATTACATATTTTGGATACTGATATAAAGCTAGTTTTAATTGATTAAGGTAGCTCAGTGAACCTTATCCAACTACGAGCTGTTGAGGAGATGCAATTAATGCATTAGATCATATTGAAATCTCGATTACTTTACGAGTTTTACAATTCATGTTTATCAACCCGAGGTGAGATCATTCTAACAACCTTTGCAGAAGGATTAGTTAAAGATACTCTGTTTCTAGTGGTGGCTGCAGATATGACCTATAATATCTTTCTTGCAAGACCATGCACATGTATGCAATAACAAGAATGCTACACCAAGTCGTCAAATTCCAATCCAAATGGGGAATCAGCAAATTGAAGGAGATGAAAGAGGTGCTCGCGAAATATATTATGTGGTTATTGTCAAAGCCTTATTCAAACATGACGACGCCGAATAGTAATTACATCAACCAAGATCCGGAGATGCCGAGACTTCTAAAATTAAAGTAAGATCTAATGTAGCTGAGAAAAGTTTGGAGTACAGAATCTCGGATACAATTGTTGAATCAGAGGAAACAAATGCAACCAAGTCAATTATTGAAACATTGAAAACTCTTACACTCTTTATCAACTTCCTAGAGATGAAATTTTATGTTGTTTCGGGACTCGACCCAGAACTCAGATGTAAGTCAATTGAATTTTTAAGGGCTAACACATATTGCTTTTCTTGGTCCTATGCTGACATGGTAGGTATCCCGCCAGAAGTGATGACACATAAACTAAGTAATGACCTGTTTCAAATCCGATCAAACAAAATAAAAAGATATAATGGTCATTCCGGAATCAAATCATAGAGGACGAAGTCAACAAAATTCTAAAGATCCAATCAGTCTGAGATGTAAAATATCCGGATTGGCTAGCAAACGTTGTGGTAGTGTCAAAGCAAAACTATAAATGGAGAGTATGTGTTGGTTATAAGATTTAAATAAAGCCTGTCCCAAAGATTCATTTCTTTTATAGCATATTGATAATTTAGTAGGTGCTTCTGTCAGGCATGAACTTTTATGTTTTTGGGTGCATTTCGGGTACAATCAACTTATGATGGATCCTGAATATCAGCAAAAAATATTTTTATTACAAATACGGGGTACAATAAAATTAAAATGGATCCCAAAGATCAGGAAAAACATCTTTTATTATAGACAGGGGGACTTATTACTATACATAATGCCATTCACACTCAAAACTATTGGATCTACATATCAAAGCCTTGTGCCCCAAATGTTTAAAGACTTCTTGGGAAAGTCTATGGAGGTTTACATCGGCTACATATTGGTAAAATTCGTTAAAGCCTTTGATTATTTAGATAATTTGTGAGAGACATTTACAACACTTCAAAAGTACAAAATTAAGCCGGATCTCGATAATTGTGCATTCGAGGTTAGATATGGTACGTTCTTAGGCTTTCTCGTTTCCAATATGGGAGTAGAAGTCAATGCAACTCAAATCAATGCTATTGAAGAGATCCAGACATACTAAAAAGCATAAAAGACGTGCAAATATTGACAAGCAGGATAGAAGCTTTGGGAAGATTCATGCCGAGATCTTCCAAAATGAGCTACAATTATTTCTAAGCATGGAAGAAAACAAGGATTTTGAGTGGACACCATAATGCTAGTAAGCATTGAAAGACCTATAATAATACATGCCAATCCACCATTTCTTTCAAAACCATGAGAAGGAGAAAGGTTTCTAGTCTACTTGGCAGTTCCCAAAATCTCAATTAGTGCGATTTTAGTACACAATCTCTGTCATGACCAAAACTTCTACCGTAGTAGTCGTGATGATACCTAATCTCTAAGATCAGGTAAGCCTATCACTTAAAAACATTAAATCAATGGAACATGATATAATAAGACAAAAAAAAATATAAAATCGAAAATAGAGTTAATACAAACCAAAGTGGCAATATTAAAAACATCTCCCCAGAACTAGGTAGTACAGAGTCACGAGCTCTAACTGAATACATAAGAATATCTCAACTACAATACTATTCGGATATAAAATGACAGTATAAATGTAAGGATGGAACTCTAAGGGACTGCGACAGTCAATGCAGCTCTACCTTGAATCCTCGCGATTAATGTAAGCTCTTACTGCCTAGGTCTGCTGCCTCAAACACCTGATTTGCACAAAAATGTGCAAAAGTACAGTATGAGTACATCACGGTTGGTACCCAGTGAAAATCAAGACTAATCTCGGTGAAGTAACCAGATTCAAGTCATGTGATACTCACTATTCAAATAACCGGTGCAATATATCAAAGAATGCAACACAATGTACAATAGATAACAATAACAATAGTCTCATCAGAACAAGTGATATCAATTCAATGCAAGTGTAGGCTCAGTTTCAACAACAAGTCATCAAATAGAAAGACACACATATGACACCTCGTGCCCACACTACTATCACAGTAAGAATAGCAAGCCCCATCACTCTGTCTGACACCATCACAATATCCAAACGTATAACTTCGCCCTGACACATAAAATTAAGGCTTATTAATAGCCTAAGGTCTAATCCGGTCACAAGCCACACATAACACTCGTGTACACACTTGTCACCTCGTGTATAAGTCGCTTTTTACATAACACAAATAGGCAATTAAGGCCGAATCCTATGGGGTATTCTTCCACACAAGGTTAGGCAATATACTTACCTTAACCAATCAAAATCAATACTCTAAAAATCCCTTTCCTCTCGAAACAACCTTCAAACGGGTCAAATATAGTAAAAACAATTCAATGATTTCAAACACAGCTATAGAAATCGATTCCATGTAATAAAGCTCCAATCTTTATCAAAAATAAAAAAATCAACCAAAAGTCAACCCGGACTCGCTTCCTGGAACCCAACAAATGTCACAAATCCCGATCTACCGTTCGAATACAAGTCGAAATATACAAGATTCATCTATCCGACTCCAAATTTGGATTCAAATCTCTATTTTTCATTTTATAAAGGTTTTGCCAAATTCCCTAATTTTTCCACTTATGTTCACCAAGCAAAAGCCAAAATCAAGGATGGAATCAAGAATAATAATCTAATCTGAGTCAAGAATACTTATCCAAATGCATAGAGTGAAAATTTCCTAAACATCGCCCAAATTCGAGCTCCTAATATCAAAATATGATGAATGAAATTAAACCCTCACTCAAGATATATTATGCCCAACACTTTCTCTTATGCGGTCCATATGTCGCTTCTGCGACATCACATCTGTGGAAAAACCATCGCAAATGTGGAATTCACATAAGCCTCTGCCCCTTCTCTTCTCCGACTACATTACGACTTCTACGGAAACATATGCGCGCCTATGCTTCTGCGCAAAACAATCTGTATATGTAGAACTGACATGCCCGGCTTGAATCTGTTCTTCTCAACTTCTTGCATTTGTGAGCTCGCACATGTGCCCAATACCTTGCAGTTGTGAAAATAATATACTACAGTTGCCAATAAGTTCCAAAATGTTCTGCAACACACCCGAGCCCCTCAGGACCCTATCCAATTATACCAACAATTCCCAATACAAAATACGGACCTACTCAAGGCCTGAAATCAAACAAAATAACATCAAAACCACGAATCACACACCAATTAAAGCTTAATTAACTATTCCAAATTTTTAAATTCCAAACTTACGTCGAACATGCCTAAACAACTGGGAATGACTCCACATTTTGCACTGAAGTCTCAAAATGGCAAAACGAACCAATTATAACTACCCGAACCACAATCCGACCCCGACAACCTCAAAGTCAACTCTCGATCAAACCTATGAACTTTTCAAACCTTCTAATTTATAACTTCACCAAACAGAACAAAATCAACCTAGGAACTCCAAATTCGGACATACGTCTAAGTCCAAAATCACCATAAGAACAGATTGAAACCATCAACACATAATTTCGGGGTCGTTTACACAAAGTCCAACCCCTATAAACTCTTATAACTTAAGTTTTTAATATTGGAAGTAAGTGTTCCAATTTAATCCAAATTCTCCCTGAAACCACACCAACCACTCCTGCAAGTCACAAAATGACAACTAAGCATACGGGAAGCATTAAGTAGGGAAATTAGGACTAAAATATACAAAAAAAACCCGGCCGAGTGGTTACAATCCCTTGTCTATTATGTTAGTAAAACGATTTTAGACATAGAAACAAGGTATCCATATTTTGAAAAATAGCCTGGCACTAATAGTAGCTGCCCAAAAATCAAGGCCTTATTTTGATTGTCATCCTATGTTTGGGGTCACAATGTTCCCGTAATAGAATATTCTTCATAAAACTAAATTGACAGGAAGACTTTCAAAGTGGACTCTCAAATTTAGTGAGTACAATGTTACATATCAACCTTTTAATTCCATCAAATCTCAAGTCCTAGCAGACTTTAGGGCTAATTTCAGTACGGGAAGAGTTCTTAAGGACGACATGAAAGCAATCATTCCTTCAGGGACAGTTCTCAGAACTTGGACCAGTTTTAAGGATGGTTAACTCATCCCTCCTTCCGAGGAAGAAATTAAACAATATAACAAATATCATGCAATTATTAAAAATGAAGTTGAGTTGTAAGGCCCTGTAAACATTCTCCAAGGATTTAAGATTTTATAGTGCCAAAGTCAAGCTATTATGTTCGGAAGGTTGTAAATAATTTTCGTGGCTCACAAGCTCGTTGCAGTACGAATTACTATATTTTGTAATACATCGTGAAGTGAGTAAAATTGGCATGAGAGGGCGATTCTGTGATCATTTATGCGGACCCCAAATTGGTTCCACCAACTGCAGAAGCATTGCGGATTGGGGCAAAATTAAACTAAAATTTGAGGTTCATTTCATGGTGAGATATGCGGAACACAAAAAGGTTTTGCAAACCGTGGATTCATCGCGGAATTGGTCGGGCCACATGGGGAATTTGTGAAGGGGATTTCACGGTCCAATGTACGGACCACAAAACTATTTCACGGACTACAGATCCGTGGTAAACCTGTCCAGGTCCAACACAAAATCTAGAGGACCATTTTGCGGTCCATTTCGCGGACCACATAGGCGATTCACGGTCAATTCTGCAGTCGCAGACTCGACATCGATGGGTATATTTGGAAAATTCATAACCCAATTCTATTTCAATATAAGGCCATAGGGGTCATTTTAGAGGGAAAACTGATATTTTGTAAGAAGGGGAGCAACCTACATAGAGAGAGAAAGATTAGGACTTCATCCTTAGCTCTCATACAATGTTTAATAATGAATTTAAGTAGGATTTTATTATGTTGGGGCTTATGAAATGGTTATTGGAACTCATAAGCCCTCAGTATTCAAATTGGATGGTTGTGAAGGATAGGAAATATAGTTCTTGGTTTGGGGATAAATGGTTGGGCATGCATGTTCCAATTGAGGTTGTTGGTTGCCTAAGGAGGGTGGTGGATGGATTGTTGACATAGAAGTTTGTGATGGGATGAAGAATCCATTTCGAAAGTTGTTGACAAGTACACATATTATGTGTTTTACAAATTGCCTAAAGGACCTAAGATATGAGTATTCTTGCTAATGTAGTTCAATTGAACTTTTGTAATGCAAATTGGAGTATTGCCTGTAGTGGAACATAGTAGTAATCTTAAGTAAAGATCGATCAGCGTACGTTTGACTTCACTCCTTCCCTAAAATTGAATTCCATGAGCTCCTCCTACATTCCAAATATGGTTTGCGTTAAATCTCACTTCTTACTATGAATTGCTTCAAGCGAATGATTTACCTAGTGCTAATGTAGTTACGTAATGATTCAATTGCCATCATTATGCTTTTCTTTGGAAATCATTTCAAGCATGATTGATCTATCAAATGCTTATGAAGTTAATTCCTATTTCAAATGCAATTTTTATGCTTTCCTTGTGGAAATGTTTTAATGTGTTTTCAGCTCTTACATACTCATGTTTTGATACTATGATTTTCCAATGTTTTAATGTACCTTTGATGTTTGTAATCCATGGCAAGTGGAAGTATGAATGATGAAATATGGCTATTTCACCAAATGAAAGTGATGATGTACGACCCAAGGGTAGGTGAAAAGAAAAGCTTTTATGAATCACTTTAAATGAAATATTTTTGGGAGTATTGTTATGTAATCCTGAAGGTGTGAACATAATATAATATAACCACCATGTGTGCTTCATGGAATCCGATCTTATCCCGATTGGCTATGCCGTCTCACAAAAAATGCCGTAGGGATCGACGTGTCTATGCTAGAAATGCAATACATCATCCCAATATTGGGGAATAATCTCATAATGGTGCGATGGTGACTTGTCCCTATCGACTCCTACACATGTTGTGCCGGTGTAGGAGTCGATAGGGACAAGTCACCTTCGCACCATGATGAGATTATTCCCCAGTATTGGGATGATGTATAGCATTTCTAGCATAGACACGTCGATCCCTGCGGCATTTTGGTGAGACGGCATAGCCAATCGGGACAAGATCGGATGCCATGAAGCACACATGGTGGTTATATTGTATTATGTTGGTAACTATTGATATCCCAACCAAAATGCTAATACTTATTTGAATATTTTTTATGTTTTAACTTGGCATTTTAAATATTGTTGACTTTTCTTAATACTTCCATGTAGCACTATCCTTATGTTGTCATTCCATTCCATGTTAGGGTACTTATCTTTGAATACTAATACTATTCCATGTGTACTAATGTCACGACCCTACCGACGGGCCATGACGAGTGCCCGAGTCAACCTGTCTAACACCCCTAAGTATAGGTCAAAGATAAAACATGGAATAAGTATAGTTCATGTATAACATCTGGCAATAAACTACCGAATCATGTGAATAACATACGTGAGAAAATATGCCCAAAAGATATATGTACATATATATACAGAATACGTTAGGGCGAGTCGACAAGGCCACATACTATCCAACTATACATGACTGTCTACAGACCTCTAATAGAGTGTACAACTATATAAAGGATGGGACTGGGCCGCGTCATACCCATATATATTTATACAAAAGTACCGTACAAAAATNTATCCAACTATACATGACTATCTACAGACCTCTAATAGAGTGTACAACTATATAAAGGATGGGACTGGGCCGCGTCATACCCATATATATTTATACAAAAGTACCGTACAAAAACCCAATAGCAGCTCCGGATCAACTGGAGCACACTAACTCTCGCTGAGCAAGGATCCTAAAAAGGGGGACCGCTAGCCTGTCTACCTGCACCTATGGGTATGAAATGCAGGCCCCAAGCAATAATGCTTCAGTACGAATAATGTACCAAGTATGTAAGGTATGAAAAGTAGTATGTAAGAAACATAAAAGAAACAAGGAGTAAAGGACTCAACCTGTGAGTCTGAATAACTTTGTGAATCATGAAAATTTGAAAATGTCATGCATATGCATATAAATGTCATATCATGTATAGGTATATGTGTACATAACATCATCAAGCCTCTGAGGGCATCCCATCATATCATCTCGGCATCTGTGGGCGAAATTACCAATGTATACCATCTGATTAGGTGGTGGTGCGTATATAACGTCGTAATCTTTTCCCGTATCCCATATACATATAATATATGCGTATATAAAGCCATATAGTCATGGGTAACTATACATGTATAAATGAATGCAATGCATAATGAAGTAAGTCAATAAGATCCCTCGGATAAACTTTATCAACTTACGTATTTCTTTGAGACCCATGAACAGAATATATAATAATAAGACATATGGGGAATCAACAACATAGGCACTCCTAGAGCTTCTATGAATAGAGGCATTTATGATAGTTGCGCGTTTGCTCGTTTTATTTGTATCGTATGGATCATGCCAAAAGGAAAGAAGGGATAGCCTTAACATACCTTTATTGCTTGTCTAGCGATAGCTCACGAGTTCTCATACACTCTATGAATGATAATCTACATTGTATAAATGATTTTGATCACAATCGAATCAATACACCAATAATTGAATTCACTACGATATTTTATCAAACACTTAGGGTGAATAAGATTCATCTCATCCTACAATGAAAATTCAACACTACTATCTCTTCTCCTCTACTCACAACACAACCACCATCACAAACAACTATAGTTCACAATTTTCAGCCATAGAATACCTTAAGAAACTACTCAAAACCGTTCAACAACTACAACACTTCATCAATAACCAAACTATACTCCAAATGACCTCAAATACACGGAGAAAGGTATGATATTACCTTGAACATCAAGGATAACAACACATATACATATTTATAACTATATTTCCAGCCCTTCAATACAACCAAATCCTCCTCAAATACACTACAATAACCTTTATTTCTAAATCAATAAGAACTTAAAGTGGATTTTTCTAAGTTGAAGATAAACTTATCTAGAAGGATTGTTGTATTCTTACCTTAATTATTTGAAGAAAAGGGATAATATGAACTTGACATAAGCCTTCCCAACACCTTTACAGACAAATCTTCCAAACCAAGAAGAAAATTCAATACAATTTCCTTAGAGATAGCTGTCCGTAAGGTGCAATAGTAAAGGGCTTCTAGTTGATTGAGATGGTATTTATATGAATTAAATAATGTGATATGGTTAATAAATTTGCTGCCTCAATTCAAGTTAAAGAACTCTTCATAGTGTAAGAAAGAATTAACTTTCATTGCTTCCTTTATTCTCACTAAGGAACTAATTTATTTCAAGTAATATATTAAGACAATTCATGACCCCTTGGACCGTGGGGTCCACTTCCCATATATTAAAAACATATGAATTGTCTACCCCTACATACAACCACCAGATCATCTATTTAGAGTGAATATTTTCTCATTTCATATTATGCATCCACGTGAAAAGGTGTCCATCCTCAATTATGGTAGCGTCCATTTTCATCTTTAGATAATTCCATTTGTGTTCTTTCTTTCACTACTCTCCAAAATTTAACTAATGCACGTCATAAACTCTTTGACCTCAGTTTGATATATACCAAGTTATTTAACATATTTATCAAACTCATTATTAAGGTAATCAACACTAATTCATAGCCTATTTTGCAAACACCAACTATTGTTCCTAACCATCATCGTCACACTTATAAGTCCTACATCATTTCGAGACTTTATTTTTTTATACACCGTGCTCTTTATTTGCATACTTAGATATGACCAAAATTCTTTCATGGCTCGGGTCTATTTACATATTCCAAGTAACTCAAGCCATAGACCGAAAGCACGAGATGTGACATCCTTTCGCCCTTTAGAAACATTCGTCCTCGAATGTTAACTCATAGAGATCTATAGAAATTCTGGCAGAGTCTCCTCTATAACGGTACTAGTAAAAACCTGTCACGCAGAAAACCCAAAAAAACAAAGCCACATAGGGTCACAATCATCAATAACACCAATGGCCTCAGACGACCAATGACAGTAACTAACATAAGAATCCGGTATCATATACATACCTAAAGGTTGTAACGTCTCAGTCCGATCCTCCTCTGAAAGAGAAAATAAGTGAGGATACCTAGTCTTCATGTCTTCTTTAGCTTCCCAAGTCATTTCCTCCACATTGTTGTTTCTCCAAAGTAATTTAACCGAAGCTACATCCTTAGTTCTCAATCTCTGAACTTGTCTATCTAGTATAGCAATGGGAGCTTTCTTATATGATAGTTTCTCTGTAAGATGAACATTGTCAACTGGAATGACTCTAGAAGAATCTCCATTACACTTACGGAGCATAGACACATGAAAGACTGGATGTACAGACTCCAAGTTGGAAGGTAAGTCCAACTTATATACTACTTGGCTTACTTTGCATATAATCTTATAAGGTCTAATGTACCGAGGGCTAAGCTTGCTTTTCTTACCGAATCTCATAGCTCCTTTCATCGGTGATACCTTTAGGAATACCGAGTCATCTACCTGAAACTCCAAGTCTCGTCATCGATTATGTGCATAAGACTTCTAACGACTCTGAGCTGCTAATATCATTTCTCGTATAAGTTTAATCTTCTCAACTGTCTGTTGTACCAACTCTTGTCCTACTAAGTTGGCTTTCCCAACCTCGAACCATCTGATAGATGACCTACACTTTTGTCCGTAAAGAACTTCGTATTTGGCCATTTGAATGCTGGAATGATAGCTATGATTATACGCGAACATAATAAGCGGAAGATGATCATCCCAACCACCCCTGAAGTGCATCACACAAGCCCGTAGCATATCCTTAAGTGTCTGAATAGTACGCTTCGCCTGACCGTCTGTCGGGAGATGAAAGGTTGTAAAAAGACTTATCTGAGTCCCCAATCCTTTTTGGAAGGACCTCCAGAAATTAGCTATAAATTGAGCACCTCTATCTGAGATAATAGATATAGGGATACCATGAAGTCGTACTATCTCTTTAATGTAAATTCTTGCATAATCCTCTGCTGAATACCTAGTCCTGACAGGTAGAAAATGGGCTGATTTTGTAAGTCTATCAACAATCACCCATATAGAATCGAACTTACGCTGGGTACGAGGTAAGCCTATGATGAAATCCATATTAATTACTTCCCATTTCCATGTTGGAATCTCTATAGCCTGCAATAATCCATCGGGTTTCTGATGCTCAATCTTAACCTACTGACAATTTAGGCACTGAGCAACAAACTCTGATATATCCTTCTTCATTTCGTCCCACCAGTATACCTCCTTGATATCATGATACGTCTTCGTTTCTCCTGGATGAACAGAATAACGAGAATAGTAAGTTTCTCCCATAACTTGCCGGCGCAACCCTGCAACATTAGGAACACATAATCGACCTCGATATCTGGGGACTCCATCTCCTGTAATCTCGAATGGTGTCTTCTCCTTTTGAGGAGTTGTATCCCTGTAATGAGCTAGCACTGGATCCTCATACTGGCGTTCCTTCAATTCAGTTACTAAAGAGGATGTTGTTGTGTCCTGAATAATAACTCCGGTATCACTTGAATCTAGCAATCGAACTCCCAAGTTGGCTAGCTGATGAATCTCACAGGCTATATAGTTATATATAGTTACTAAAGAGGATGTTGTTGTGCGCTGATACCACTTTTGTCACGACCCAATCGATGGGCCATGACGAATGCCCGAGTCTACCTCTCGAACACCCATAAGCATAGGTCTAAGATAAAATATGGAATAAGTGTAGGTCATGCATAATATCTGGCAATAAAATACTGAATCATGTGAATAACATATACGAGAAAATATGCCCAAAAGACATATGTACATATATATATATACAGAATACGGTAGGGCGAGTCAACAAGGACACATACTATCAACTATACATGACTGTCTACTGACCTCTAATAGAGTTTACAACTGTATAAAGGACGGGATTGGCCCCGTCATCCCATATATGTATACAAAAGTACCGTACCAAAACTTAATAGCAGCTCCGAATCAACTAGAGCACACCAACTCTCGTTGTGCAAGGATCCTAAGAAGGGGGGCCGTCAGCCTGTCTACCTGCACCTGTGGGCATGAAACGCTTGGCCCCAAGCAATAGGGGCGTCAGTACGAATAATGTACCGAGTATGTAAGGTATGGATATTAGTATGTAAAAGACATAAAAGAAACAAGGAGTAAAGGACTCAACCTGTGAGTCTGAATAGCTTTGTGAATCATGAAACTTTTATAATGTCACACATATGCGTATAAATATTATATCATGCATAGGTATATGCGTACATAATATAATCAAGCCTCTAAGGGCATCCCATCATATATTCTCGGCCTGTGTGGAAAAAATCACCAACGTATGCCAACTGATCAGGTGGTGGTGCTTATATAACGTCGTAACCTTTTTCCATGTCCCATATACATATAATATACGCATATATAATGACATCTGGTCATGAGTCAATGTACATGTATAAATGAATGCAATGCATAATGAAGTAAGTTAATAAGATCCCTCGGATAAACTTTATCAACTTACGTATTTTTTTTAGACCCATAAACGGAATATATTATAATAAGACACATGGGGAATCAACAACATAAGCACTCATAGTGCTTCTATGAATAGAAGCATTTATCAGAGTTGCGTGTTTGCTCGTTTCGTTTGTATTATATGGATCATGCCAAAAGGAAAGAAGAGATAGCCTTAACATACCTTTATTGCTTGTCTAGCGATAGCTCACGAGTTCTCCTGCACTCTATGAATGCTAATATACATTGTATAAATGATTTGAATCACAATCGAATCAATAAACCAATAATTGGATTCACTACAAAATGTTTTCAAACACTTAGGGTGCATAAGTTTCACCTCATCCTACAATGGCAATTCAACACTACTAGATCTTTTTTTCTACTTACAACACAACCACCATGACAAATAACTATAATTCACAATTTTCAACCATAGGATACCTTAAGAAGCAACTCAAAACCGTTCAACAACTACAAAACTTCATCAATAGCCAAACTATGATCCAAATGACCTCAAATACATGGAGAAGGGTATAATATTGCCTTGAACGGGAAGGATAACAATACATATTTATATTTATAACTATATTTCTAGCCCTTCAACACAACCAAATCCTCCTCAAATACACTACAAAAACTTTTATTTCTAAATCAATAAGAAATTAAAGTGAATTTCTCTAAGTTGAAGATAAACTTATCTAGAAGGATTGTTGAACACTTACCTTAATTATTTGAAGAAAAGGTATAAGATGAACTGGAGATAAGCCTTCCCAACACCTTTACACACAAATCTTCCAAACCAAGAAGAAAATGGCAATACAATTTCCTTAGAGATAGTTGTCCGTAAGGTGCAATTGTAAAGGGCTTCTAGTTGATTCAGATGGGGTTTATATGAATTGAATAATGTGCTATGGTTAATAAATTTGCTGCCTCAATTCAAGTTAAAGAACTCTTCATACCGTAAGAAAGAACTAATTTTTATTGCTGCCTTTATTCTCACGAAGGAACTAATTTAATTCAAATAGTATATTAAGACAATTCATGACCCCTTTGATCGTGGGGTCCACTTTTCCTATATAAAAAAATATGAATTGTCCACCCCTACATACTACCATCAGATCACCTATGTCAAGTGAATGGGTCATTTCCTCATTTCATATTATGCATCCACGTAAAAAGGTGTCCATCCTCAATTATGGTAGGGTCCATTATTATCTTTAGCTAATTCCATTTGTGTTCTTTCTTTCACTACACTCCAAAATTTAACTAATGTACGTCATAAACTCTTTGACCTCAATTAGATATATACCAAGTTGTTTAACACATTTATTAAACTCGTTATCAAGGAAATCAACACTAGTCCGTAGCCTATTTTGCAAACACCAGCTATTTTTCCTAACCTTTATCGTCACACTTATAAGTCCTACATCATTTTAAGGCTTCATCTTTTTATACACCGTGCTCTTTATTTGCATACTTAGATATGACCAAAATTTTTTGTGGCTCAGGTCTATTTACGTATGCCGAGCGACTCAAGCCATAAACCGAAAGTACGGGATGTAATAACTAATATCCCATTTGCCAAGGACGCTGCATTTTTAATGGATGCAGGTGGTACCTCAAAAATCAGCACTGATTCTTGTTAGGAGTGTACCCTCTATCTAGCGAATTTTGGTGAGCCCTACTCTATATCGAGGCCCTATGTTGTATTGGTCTATGTATATTATTTTTAGGTATAGTCGAGGCCTTGTCACCATGCAAATTATCACCGAAAGTCTTTAATCAAAGAAAGTTACTGTTGTACATTTCTATCCACTTGTTTGACTATATCTTGTTATTTACTCTTGAATCATTTATGGGCAAGGTTAGATAATCGCACCAAGTAGGCTTGCTTGAGTTGAATATCTGGGTTGAGCCCCACTCCCGCTCCTCTAGATCGGGGTGTGACACGAGTATGAAGCTGTGATTGTAGAGCTCAAATCACCCAAAGATTTAGCAGCAAAAAGTATCAAGCTCAAAAGTAACTCCTAACTTGTGATCAATCAAATACAAGGAATATATGCAGCCCGAGAAAGTAGGAAGCAAATTTACTTGGAAAAATTTAAGTCACTCTTGGAATAATTCCAGTAACGGAAAGTGATTCAAATAACACGAAAAGATAATGCAGAGGCAGATGCGCTTGCAAATCTCAGATCTGCTTCAAACATCATTGATTCCGGGAATAATTTTGTTGTCCACCTATTACTATTAACTATTGACGAAAATAAAATAAGTTAAATTCAACCAGTTTAATTTGGCATTTGTGTAAATGGTTTTTCGATTATTTATAGAATGGGCTATTACCCAAATATAAGAATGCATCTCGACAAGTACGACTGCCAGCTACTTGATATTGCCTCATTGAAAACGATCTATTTCGGAGAACGATTAATGGCTCTTTAGACAAATTCTTATGCCCCGATGAAACAAATTATATGGAGCGAGAAATATACGAATAAAATTATGAAAATTATTTTGGAGAAAAATTTATTTTAAAAGCTCATAAGAGTCAGACACTACTGGCCTCAGATGCTAGATAATTCAACAGCCTTTGTCAAAAGGTGTGACAAGTGCCAACAATAGGCTCATTTTCTGCATGGATAGATAGATCCCCTATATTCAGTGTAAGCCCCTTTGCCATTCATGAAATAAGGGATGAATATAATCAGTCCACTTCCTCAAGCTTTGGGACATGTCACTACAAGTAAAACGGTTATTAGCGACAAGAAAAATGGTCCCTAAAAATCGTCCGGTCCCTAAAGATAAATAACGACCAGGTTCACCTGGTCGCGACCTGTCGTTGTAGGCTTCGCCGCTAAAGGTTATTAGAGATGGGTCCCTAAAGGTTTTCAGCGACCGACACTTTTCTGGTCTCTAAAACATTTTTGACGATCAAATTTTTGGTCCATGACAAACACCTTAAATCAGTCACTCTATCTGGTCCTTAATTGATTTAGGGACTAAATTTCTGGTCCCTAATGATTAACTATGTAGACATTAAACTGGTCAAAAAGAATATTTCAAGTACAATCAGTCCTGGTCCATAAACATATTATAGCTGGTCCCTAAAAATTTATATCAATAAATCTCAATATTAATCAAATTCTCTAAAAACCATTGTCACAAAATATAATATAAAGATAAATCTTTCTATTAAACAAATTGAGTAACTTCTTGTTAATGGCAAGATCTATGATGTAAGTCACAATATCTTTTACAAAATTCCTTAGAAAAAGTACCTAATTAATATCCCTAGATTAGAAATATAATAACATTTGTTGCAATAATATCCTACCAAATTGATAGTCATCTTGTATATATGTCTCCAAAAGCTACATCTTGACTTGTAAGTTGCTCCAAACGCTGGAAAAAGGATGCAAACAATTATTGTTAAGAAAAAAATAAAAAGAAACCAGGAAATCAATTAGTTTACTGGGATAAGTATTTAACCACTTACCTGAATAAGTGCCAAAATTAGAAACATAAACCATCATCGTAAAAGAGGCCGCATGACAACAAACAGGAGTGGATTAGAAACAATATTGTTTTGGATAATAAGAACAATAAGTCTAGTTTTCCTAAGCCTTCAAGTGTATGATTGCTTATCAGTCTACTAAACTTGTTTAACTGGTTAACACAGTGATATGTGTTATAGCTTAGTATGAATCTTGTCCAAATCTGCATTCTATTCACTTAATTATGTACGTAACCACAAGCAAACATGTATGAAGGAAAACTGCAGTTCCCAAAATAGCTTTAAGAAAATCATTAACGTGACATAGGTATGACAACGATATAAAACTATTGTTAGTCCCGCCAATATTGCTGCATTTGTAAATAATAATTCTGCAAAATATAAATTATCATAATGAAACAATAAATCATATTCGAGCCCACTGAATTCATAGTGTTTCCTTAAGGAATTTAATCCCCTCCTAGTACCCAAGATTATAGATTATTTCCTCCCAGGATAGAACGAATGACACACTGGTGTAGCGGTACTTCAAACCCCAGTGTTTCAGCGAACACACAGTTCGGTAGCAAATCACACTTACTGTTGCTTTGTTTGAAGTTTAAAAACAATGCAGAACAAAGGAGCAGAAACTCAGAAAATCGAATGAAAATGCTGAGAGGAGGGAATGCAATGTATAGCCAACGTTTTCAGTTTCTTTGTGTAGTGTATTATGTGTGTCTTTCTTCAACAGCTGCTGCACATATATATAGCAACCAGTGTTGAAGAAGACCAATCGTCCACCCTCCATGGTGGAGCAAGCATTAGCTTGTTTGTGGAGCAAGCACATTCATGGTGGGAAGAGCATTAGGCCATGATGGGAAGAGCACTTGGCCATGGTGGGGCGGCTTGCAGTTTGTCAATACACGGATCGGATTGGAACATATCTGTTACAAATGCGGATAATCTTACGTTAATATTTACTATTAACAAATAATTTGGTCCAAAAAGTTAATCAATCAATCGATCATTTGACCAAATCCAAATCCAAATCCAAATCCGAAGCCGAAGCCGAAGCCGAGCCGAGCGAGCGACGACGACGATGGCGCGAGACTTGCTTTCTTCTTAACACTTTAAGAGCTATAAGAAGAGCAATTATATATATACCCTTCAAAACTCTTTTCCTCTTCCAATATGGGACAATGTCTCATTGTCAAGAGGGGGAAACTTAAA
>AWOL01S0127321.1:0-12124 GCA_000715115.1 Nicotiana otophora | reverse complement strand
ACCTCTACCCGCATATATTGGGGTGAGGCGGCAGGGCCGCTTTGTGTATGATTTTGGTATTGTTATTGCACCACCACCCACATATATATATATTGGGGTGAGGTGGCATGACCGCTTTGTGTAGGTATTGGTATCGTTGATGCATTTCCACCCGCATATATATATATATTGGGATGAGGCGGCACGACCGCTTTGTGTAGGTATTGGTATCGTTGATGCATTTCCACCCGCATATATATATTGGGGTGACGCGGCGGGGCCGCTTTGTGTGAAAATGGGTATTGTGTTTACAGCTCCACCCGCATACATTGGGGTGAGGCGGTAGGGCCGCTTGAGTAGAGTTCTGGTATTGTGTTTACACCTCCACCCGCATACATTGGGGTGAGGCGGTGTGGCCGCTTTATGTGTAAATGGTTACGGAGGATCTCATCTTGAATTCTATAAATGTTAATGACAGCTCTCGATAAGCTTGATTAGGCTTAACTGGCTACCTATGCTATTCTATTGTCGCCCTGGTTCATCATGTTCATATTGTATTTTCGAGTTCTTAAATTGGTGTTTGGTTTTCATACTAGTACTATTCGACATGTACTAATGTCCCTTTTGCTGGGGGCGCTGCATCTTTAATGGATGCAGGTGGTTCCACAACGGAAGATACTGACCAATGATANATGAGCTAGAATCATGACCATCTTCCTAATTTTGGTCCAACTTGCTGTATTTCTAAAATAGATCGAAGTGCTAAGAATTCCAGAATGTTTTAAAGTTTAAAGGAAGCTCAATTGAGGTATGTTGGCTAAACTCTTCTTTAAGAATTGAAACCCCAATATCCTTGTTAGTTCCAAGATATTTATTACAAGTTGAGTATTCCGAATAAGTTTTGTGACAAAGATATATGTTTAATTTGTGTTTCAAATGCTCTCATGATATTGTATTATAAATTGAGAATGTGTTCCAAACTATGGATTGTGTATCTACGTGTTATGATTCAAAGTCGTGATTTATGTGGAAAACTATTATGCCAAATTGTATAGAGATTGTGATTGGGGTTACACCTCTACCCGCATATATTGGGGTGAGGCGGCAGGGCCGCTTTGTGTATGATTTTGGTATTGTTATTGCACCACCACCCACATATATATATATTGGGGTGAGGTGGCATGACCGCTTTGTGTAGGTATTGGTATCGTTGATGCATTTCCACCCGCATATATATATATATTGGGATGAGGCGGCACGACCGCTTTGTGTAGGTATTGGTATCGTTGATGCATTTCCACCCGCATATATATATTGGGGTGACGCGGCGGGGCCGCTTTGTGTGAAAATGGGTATTGTGTTTACAGCTCCACCCGCATACATTGGGGTGAGGCGGTAGGGCCGCTTGAGTAGAGTTCTGGTATTGTGTTTACACCTCCACCCGCATACATTGGGGTGAGGCGGTGTGGCCGCTTTATGTGTAAATGGTTACGGAGGATCTCATCTTGAATTCTATAAATGTTAATGACAGCTCTCGATAAGCTTGATTAGGCTTAACTGGCTACCTATGCTATTCTATTGTCGCCCTGGTTCATCATGTTCATATTGTATTTTCGAGTTCTTAAATTGGTGTTTGGTTTTCATACTAGTACTATTCGACATGTACTAATGTCCCTTTTGCTGGGGGCGCTGCATCTTTAATGGATGCAGGTGGTTCCACAACGGAAGATACTGACCAATGATAGCAGTGCTCATTCTTCCCAGCTGACTTGGTGAGCCCCATCTCATTCCGAGGTTGTGCATCTTTTGTTTCGTATGAGTTATCGTGTTTTGAGTTATAGCCGGAGCCTTGATGCCGGCACTATCATTGTACTATTTGGTATTTTTAGAGGCTTTGTAGACTAAGGACCCGTTTGGCCATGAGTTTTTCCAAAATAAATTTGGGATTTATTTGGCAAACACATGTTTGGCCATAGATTTTGCCCACATTTTGGCAAAATACCAAATCCAAAATTCAAAATCCCAAAATCACCTAAATTGCTGATTTTGGGCCAAAACATGACCGTTACATTTTTAAATTTTTTTAAATATTACCCCAAACTTTTGTAATTTGTAAAATAGCCCACATTTATTATGACCAACTAAATATTTGATGAATATGCTCCCTTATCAGCTCAATCCTTTGTGCATCTTACTTTTGCCTCTGATTTGTAGGCTAAATGTCTTTCTGAACTCATATCAGTTAACTTTTTCTTTTTAATTAGGAGCCGTAATTCTCTAATGGGATTTCGCTGTAATTAATGATTCATATAGTTCATTATAAAAATGATAATTTTGTACCAAACTTATTTAAGTTTAGGGCTATGGTTTGTGATAATGGTACTATTGGGTATTTGTGATAGTTTTTAGAACTTGTGGGTATAAGTCATGTTTCATTGTTTTTTCAAATACAAAGTGACATATGTTTTGAAAAATCATGTCCAAACACATTTTCATCTTCAAACCAAACTTCACCCAAATCAGATTTTTCAAAATAAATTTGGGAATCTATGACCAAACGCTAGCTAAGTGTGAGTTGTATATGGGTGTTGAGAATGTTAAACAAGTTGTGTTATGATTAAATCACTCGTTCCACTTTGAACCATGAAGGTGTGTGTCTGTCTTTTTTTAGAATTATTAAACAAGTTGTATATGGGTGTTGAGACTCTGTAGACTAAGTGTGAGTTGTATATGGGTGTTGAGAATATTAAACAAGTTGTGTTATGATTAAATCACTCGTTCCACTTTGAGCCATGAAGGTGTGTGTCTGTCTTTTTTTTAGAATTATTAAACGAGGTAACTAATGAAATGAATTAGTATTGTTTACATGATTTCCCTACTGTCTAATTAAAGAAAATATGTATTATCCTTATTCATGGATGAGTTTGGGTAGAAGAAAATCTAATAGGCTTGCTCGGCCGGGTTCACTCGGTTGAGCGCCGGTCGCGTTCTCCGAGTTTGGGGTGTGACACAGAGTTCAGAGGCTTCTCCAGATGTTCTCACATGTATATTGACTGTCCAATCCCATGATGTGTATCCTATTATTGATCCCGGTTCCACTTTGTCCTATGTTACTCCTTATGGTTCTATGGGATTTGGGATAGAACCGGAATAACTCCATGAGCTGCTCTCTATATCTACTCCAGTTGGTGAGTCTATTATGGCCGCGCGGGTTTATAGGGATTGTGTTGTCACGGTGCGTGGTTGGGATACCATGATCGATCTCATTGAATTGGGGATGGTTGATTTTGATGTAATAATTAATTGGCTTTATTCATGCTTTGCCATACTTGACTGTCGAACCAGAACCGTTAGGTTTGAATTTCCAAATGAGTCAGTGATTGAATGGAAGGGGGATGATGTGGTGCCGAAGGGTAGGTTTATTTCTTACCTTAAGGCCACAAAGATGGTTAATAAAGGTTGTATCTACCATTTGGTCTGGGTTACGGACACCGACGCTGAGGCACCTACACTTGAGTCTGTACCTGTTGTGAATGAAATTTTGGAGGTCGTTCCAGATAAGCTCCCTGGGATCCCACCAGACAGGGAGATTGATTTTGGGATTGATGTGATACCAGACACGCAACCTATATCTATTCCACCCTACAGAATGGCACCGACAGAATTTAGGAGCTAAAGGAACATATGAAGGATTTGTTAGAGAAGGGCTTCATCCGGCAGAGTGTGCTGCCTTGGGGTGCACCAGTCCTTTTTGTAAGGAAGAAAGATAGGTCACTAAGAAGGTGTATTGACTATCGACAGCTCAACAAGGTCACGATCAAGAATAAGTACCAACTGCCAAAGATAGATGATTTGTTTGACCAATTACAGGGTGCTAAGTATTTCTCTATGATAGATTTACGATCTAGGTATCACCAATTAAAGATCAGGGAGCATGATATTCTGAGAACAACTTTCAGGACCCGTTATGGCACTTTGTATTTATGGTAATATCTTTTGGGCTAACAAATGCCTCGACAACTTTCTTGGATCTTATGAACCGAGTTTTCAAGCCGTTCATCAACTCTTTTATAATAGTGTTTATTGACGATATCCTTGTATATTCATGCAGTCGAGGGGACCATGCCGATCATCTTAGGGCAATTTTGCAGACCCTTTATCAGCACAAATTGTATACGGAGTTTTCGAAATGTGAATTTTGGCTTGAATCTGTCACGTTCTTGGGTCATGTCGTCCCTAGATAAGAAATTGAGGTTGATCCTCAAAAGATTGCAGCTGTGAAGAATTGGCCTAGACCTACTACCCCAATAGAGATTCACAGTTTTTGGGGCTTAGCAAGATATTACAGGAAGTTTGTGGAGGGGTTCTCTACTCTTGCCTCTCCATTGACTAAATTGACGCAGAAGGCGGTGAAGTTCCAATGATCAGATGCTTGTTAAAGAAGCTTCCAGGAGTTGAAATCAAGATTGACTACGGCACCGGTGTTGACCCTACCAGAGGGTACAAATGGATTTGTGGTATACTATGAAGCTTTAAGAATCAGACTTGGGTGTGTATTAATGCAACATGCAAAGGTGATAGCTTATACTTTTAGGCAACTCAAGAATCATGAAAAGAACTATCTAACACATGACTTAGAGCTTGCGGCGGTGGTATTTGCATTGAAGATTTGGCGTCATTATCTGTATAGGGTCCACGTGGACATATTCACGAACCATAATAGTCTTCAATATATTTTTAAATAGAAGGAATTGAATCTGAGGCAGAGAAGATGGCTTGAGTTACTCAAGGATTACGACATCGATATCCTATATCATCCAGGGAAGGATAATGTTGTGGCGGGTGCTCTTAGCCGAAAATCTATAGATAGTTTGGCTCACTTGGAGGCATATCAAAGGCCGCTGGCCAAGGAGGTTCATTGGTTGGCTAGTTTGGGAGTTCATCTTGTAGATTCTAGTGAAGGAAGGGTGATTTTGCAAAATAGGGCTAAATCATCACTTGTTGTGGAAGTCAAGGAAAAACAGTACAATGACCCATTGTTGCTACAATTGAAGGAGGGGATTCATAAACATAAGACCATGGCCTTTTCTCTTGGCATGGATGATGGTACACTACGGTACCAAGGTCGACTATATGTGTTCCAAATGTGGATGGTCTCCGGGAAAGAATCATGATCGAGACTCACACTTCTAGGTACTTCGTGCACCCGGGCTCTACAAAGATGTATCATGATCTTAGGGAAGTCTACTGGTGGAATGATATGAAGAGTAATGTAGTGGACTTTGTGGCAAGATGCCCAAATTGTCAACAAGTAAAGGCCGAACACCAACGGCCTGGTGGGTTGGCACAAAACATAGAAATTCCAATATGGAAGTGGGAAAAGATCAACATGGACTTTGTGGTGGGACTATCTCGCACTCCTCGCAAGTTCGACGCGATTTGGGTGATTGTGAACCCAGTCACGAAATCAGCTAACTTCTTACTTGTTAATGCTACCGACATAATGGAACAATATGCTCAGCTGTATATCAAGAAAATCGTCAGGCTGCTGCATGGCACTCCAGTTTCCATCATTTCTGATCGGGGGGAACAGTTCACAACTGACTTTTACAAGAAATTTCAGCAAGGGTTGGGCACTCAAATAAATCTTAGTACAACTTTCCATCCACAGATCGACATGCAAGTAGAGCGGACTATTCAGACGCTTGAGGATATGTTGTGCGCTTGTGTTCTTGACATCAAAGGTAGCTGGTACGATCATTTGCAGCTCATAGAGTTTGCCTACAACAATAGTTATCATGCTAGGATTTGGATGGCACCGTTCGAGGCTTTATATGGTAGGATATGAAGATCTCCCATTGGGTGGTTCGAGATTGGGGAAGCAGAGTTGATAGGGCCGGACCTCGCGCATCAGGCTATAGAGAAGGTTAAGATTATTACATAACGGTTGAGAACTGCCCAGAGTCATCAGAAGTCCTATACGAATATACATCGTAGGGACTACCTCCAGAGATGTCTTTAGTAAGAAGCTGAAATTGAGTCCAAGGTATGTCGGGCCGTACAGAATTATTCAGAGGGTCGGTCGAGTGGCTTACATGCTAGAACTACCTCCAGAGATGTGTTGGTGCACCCGGTGTTCCACGTATCCATGTTGAAGAATGTGGTTAGAGATCCATCGTTTATTGTTTCGGTTGAGACTATTGCGGTTAATGAAGAATTGACTTATGAAGAAATTTAAGTTGCCATTCTTCATAGGCAAGTTCGAAAGTTGAGGAACAAAGAGATTGCCTTCGTGAAAGTACTATGGCGGAACCAGCAGGTTGAAAAGGTCACCTGGGAGGCCAAGGAAGAAATAAAGAAGAAATACCCTCATTTGTTTGAATAGTAATGTATTTATAAATTTGTGTTCTATGAAAATGTTAAGAGTTTACCTTCTTTGAATTATGTATCATTTGTACAGTTGATGTTAAAGGTATTCCTTTTTTTTGTGATATACTGCTCGTGAGGCCACAGTTACCATTGTTTTTATGTTATGTTACGTCATTGGTTCATGTACATGTTGTTAGGATTGGTTTCTGGGATTCTCTGACAGGTGGATAGGCCTAGTTATAGGGGAAAATCTGGCAAAAATTTTGGAAATTTGGGATGTTAGTCCATAGTTGGAACTGTTGGTGTGTTATAGCACCTGAGTTACATTGGTTTCTAATGGCGGATTTTGGCCCTCATTCGAGGACGAATGATCTTAAGCGGGGAAGGATGTAAGGCCCTGTAAAATTTTACTTAAAACCTGGGGTTTCGTGGTGCCGAAGTAGACTTACGTGGTGCCGAAGTAGACTTTTTGGGTTGAATAGTGTGTTGGGGAGTTGAAGAAAATTTTTGGAAGTGCAAGGCATTTTTGTGGCCCATTATGCGGTCGCAGAACTGATCTGTGGACCGCAGATATGCCGTAGAATAAGGCAGAAATCTGGGCAAATGTTTGGGCCATTATGCAGTTCATTATGTGGCCGCATAACCCATCGCAGACCCAACACAAAAAAAAATCCGTAGTGTAGTTCTGCGGCGTATTATGCAACAGCAAAATAGGTCTGCGGACCGCAGACTGGTCGCAGAGTTAGGTAGTGGTGCCCAGTTTCGGAGGGCCAGTATGCGGCCCATTTTACCGATGACAGAAGCATTATGCGGTTGCATATGCGACCGCAGATCTGCATTGGGGCTTCATTTTTTCTAACTTTTTAACCCGACCCTATCTCGATAATTAGACATGAAGGACCATTTCTAAAGGGGATATCTGGTATTTTTAGAGAGAGGGAGTTCCCTAGAGTGAGAGGTGAAGTCCCTAAGCTAATTATTCCTCCACAATCTTGTCCAAGCTTTGAAATTCAACAAGAAAGCTCACAAGACCTTCAACCAAGAGGTAAGATTCTAGCCCTAACTCTCAATTACGAAATTTTGTTTGGGAATAGGTAATGGGGAGGAAGGTTTTGAGGATGAGATTTGTTTATTTTACATGCATGTACCATTAAGGGTAGTGGGAAGATTGTTGAACTCATTTGGATAAACTTTGGGTAGTGGGATGACAAAATACACCATAGGAGGACCTTGAAGCCTTAATGCACACTTAGTGTTTGATAAAATGCTCAAGTGAGTTGGAACTATGAACTCCTTCCTAATTTGTGTTCAATTTTGCTATATCTCTAAATATATCGAAGTGGCTAAGATTTCTGAAACATTGTAGTAATTTAAAAAGTTCGAGGCATGGTATGTTGGCTAAACTCTTCTCTTAGAATTGAACCCCACAATATCTTTGTAAGTCCCGTGATGCTTATTATAAATTGATTATTTCAAATAAGCCTTCTATCAAAATAAATATGCGTTCCATATGTATTCCAATGATTCTTGTTATGTTGAGTCACTGTTGAGAACGTGGTTTAAGTATGGGCCGTGTGTTATTACGTTATGATTTAAAAGCACGTTTCTAATGAAAGCTATCATGTCAATTGTGTAAAACATCACATGTGCATAAGACTCTAAATTGCTCAAATATGTGTTTAAAGTCTTAATTATAAAGGCCTTGTTGTTGATTATCCAAGATGATATTTGAAAGTGAAAGAAGAGAACATGAAATATGATGTGCGACCAACGTGCCAAGAATGATATTGCGTTATGGAAAATGGTGCCAATAAAATGAATGACATGTAAAGGAATATGAAATGAGTGGTAAATCCTTTTAATAAAAAATGACCTGGGAGTATCGTTTAGCCACCGAGAAAGGGTAAGTCGGAACAACCTAACCCCAAAACAACACGTGTTGTTGTATGAATGATTGAGTGGTAAATCCCCGTGTTAATCTGATGAGACTGTTTCCCCTTATATGGGATGAGATTGGTGTGTTGAGATATTTCCCCTTAAATGGGATGAGATTATTGCTAGCGAGATGTGATGTGATGTCGACCCACGCAACATTATGGTGAGACGGCTTAGCCGAACGGGATGAGATCGGACCAAGCCGCGTACATGGTGGTATTGTGAGTGTATGTCTCGGGGTGAGACGGCTTAGCCGGTCGGGCTGGGATCAGACTCCGTGCTAAAACACGGTGGGGTATCGGTGCTAAAGATCTCTTAAATTAAATTACTAAAACTTACTTGAAATTTACCTTTCCCCTAACTTGACATATTGATATTGTTTGAGTGTCTTATTGATTTCATGTTTTATTCTCCATTTACTGTTACTCGTTCTATTGGGAGCGTGTTTAGTTTTACATACTAGTACTATTCCATATGTACTAACGTTCCTTTTGCCGGGGGCTCTGCATCTTTAATGGATGCAGGTGGTTCCACATCAGGCAGTATTGATCAGTGATAGCAGAACCACCTCTCCTCAGCTAACTTGTGAGTCCCACTTCATTTCGGAGTCTCGCATCTCTTATCCTTTGTACATAGCATTTTTAGGTATAGTCGGGGCCTTGTTGACGGCACTGTCATAGCACTCTTTTATTTCTGTTAGAGGCTCCATAGACATAGTGTGGGTTGTACCTAGTTTTGGGAAGGTTAAACTAAAAATGTTGTAATCCTATCATCTGTTTCACTTTAACTATGATTGTACAATGTACTGTTTGGAGACTTGTTAATGACGTAACTAATGGAAATGAACTGATGTTGTTCACATGAACTCTTACTATCTAATTAATGAAATTTATTCTTCTCTTTATTCATTGGTGAGTTGGGTAGAAGGTATTATATAGGCTTGCTCGGCCGGGGTATCTCGGTTGAGCGCCGGTCGCGCTCCCTAAGGTCGGGGCGTGATATGAATAACTACCCTGATAACTTTGGATCGGAGGTGCACTGACCGGAGCTGAAGGTGCATTGTACGCTAGTTGCTCAGGACGATACCCGTAAAATCCATGGCTGCCCGAAACACTGTGAGATGCCTGGAGTGATGACTGAATTGGCCTGGGAGGATGGCTTCTACCAAAAGAACCTATGCCTCCAAATGACGCACCACTGAAACCACCACAATGATGAGGCGTCTTCTCAGATACCGGCTCTCAACCCTGACCACGAATTATCTCGATTCGTCTAGAAATCTCTACGGCCCTTTGGAAAGAAATATCAATCCCAGTCTCCTTGGCCATCTATAGCCTCATACCGAAAGTAAGTCCATCAATGAATCTCCTCACTCTCTCCCTCTCAGTAGGGAGTAAGACAACTGCACGATGAGCTAGATTTACAAATCAGGTCCATACTGGGTAACAATCATGCTACCCTGTAGAAGATGCTCGAACTGCCTGCGGTACTCTTCTCTTAGTGTGAAGGGGATGGACTTCTCCAAAAATAATTGCGAGAACTGATCCCAAGTAAGTGGAGGTGAATCTGCTAGTCTGCCCCGCTCATAATCCTGCCACCATCTCTTGGCAGAACAGTTCATCTGAAACACTGCAAAGTCTGCTTCACTGGACTTAACAATATCCATGTTGCGAAACACCTCGTGGCAACGGTCTAAGTAATACTTTGGGTCCCCCAAAGGGGCTCCACTAAAATGAATGGGAAAGAGCTTTGTGAACTTATCCAATCTCATAAATCCCTTTGAAGACATAGTGGGCCTCTCCCCGGTATGTGTAGCAACAATAGGCTGAACTACCCCAACTGGCAGAACTGTCGGTGTCTAGTACCTATGAATCATCTGCTATAGTGTGTGAGTAGTGGGAGTCTATGCTTCCCTCCCAGCCTGAGAGACAGCTAGTGCACATGCTCTAGGTTGGGCTCTGCCTCTGTCTCTGCCTCCGGCTCCGGCTCCTGACCTGCCGTAGATATTGTGCGTGAACTCACCATTTGTGAGAGAACAAGAATGGAATGATTCAAACTTCAGTGATAGAACAAAATTGCACGATAGAGAAAGAAAGAAGTGAAATTTTCCTAAAGCCATATAGCCTCTAGAAGATAAGTACAGACGTCTCCGTACCGATCCTCCAGACTCTACTATACTTGCTCATGACTCTTGAGACCTAAGCAACCTAGTGCTCTGATACCAATTTGTCACCACCCGGAGTCCCAATATAGGGGCCGTGATGGCGCCTAACGTTTACTTGCTAGGCAAGCCAACATTAGTTAACCAATTTAACATTTTAAAACAAAGTAATGGCAATTATCAACAAAAATAAAGTTGTAATACATGTAATAAACTCATAACTTAACATGGTTTATTCAAATCCCAGAAACCTAGTGTAACCAGTACATGAGCAATTAGAAGTTTAAAAGTATGGATTGAAATAAATACAACTATTCGAAATGAGATAAACAATATAGATGGAAATAGATGGGGACTTCAGGGACTGCAAACGCTAACAACTCTGACTCAAGTCTCCACTGTATATGTGATCCGAGCAAAGAACCACTAAACAACACTAAGACCAACACCAGTATATGCAGAAGAAGTGCATAAGTGTAATATGAGTACAACCGACCCAATGTACTCCGTAAGTGTCCAGCCTAACTCCGAAGAGATAGTGGCGAGGCTATGAAAAGACACATACCTAAATCATGTACAGATATATACATAAAGAAACAAAATAACAAGTAGGACAATTAAAATATTAAATGGGAGGGGACATGTAGGAAGGGGAGTATAAGAACGACAAGTATAAAATCACCAAATAGCCTTTTTCCGAAAACAATAACAACGTAATCAATTAAATTATCAATACAGAAATCAACAATGGCACGGTATCACCTTCTGTGCTTTTATTCTCGTCCTCAATATTTAATATCATAAATGAAATGGCATAGAATCACCCTTCGTGCCTTTACCCTCACCCTTACCATATAATAATTATATGATAATCAAATGGAATGGCATCACCCTTCGTGCTTACTCTCTTCCTCACATAATATGATAAATGATAATAATCAATCAAATGCATGACATCACCCTTCGTGCTTTAATCCTCACAATATCTCAGTCAATGATAATAATATGTGTATAAGGTACGATAACACCCTTCGTGCTTTTCACTCTTCCTCACCATGCAACAACAATAATCTGAAATAACAATGCAAGGTGGGAAGTAATTTCACTTAAATCATAGAGGCATGACAACCAAACTTAACTTTCCAAAATACCAACAACTTCAAAATAGACAATAAATATGGAGACGAACAATTAAAGAAGTAATAATCTAACTAGACATGGAAAACATAGTCAATAAAACAACATAATACAATAAAATAATTTCCACCCACATGCTTTAACTCATTAACAACGTATATATATTTGTCACCTTACATACACATCATCCCCGCACATAATTCACGTAGCAAATAGACCAACAAGACCAATCCCTCAAGTCAAGGTTAACCACGACACTTACCTCACTCCGCAACCAAATCAATGCACAACTGCAAATTTTCCTATAGAATTAGCCTCCAAACCAATCTAATCTAGCCATTTATAGTTCAAATAATTCAAAATAGGCTTTAGAAACTACCCACAAGTGAAAAAGATTCGATCTTTGATGAATTTGAAAAAAGGTCAACAAAACTCAACCCCGGGCCTGCTTGGTCAAAACCCGAGATTTAGACCAAAACCTAATGACCCATTCACCTCCGAGCACTGTCATGTGATTTGTTTCGAAATCCGACCTCAATTTGA